>OU744346.1:35492781-35669970 GCA_916610135.2 Macropis europaea
GTCGGAAAGATCACTTTTTGCAGAGATAGAACGATGAGCACGCTATTGACAAATTTTCCTTACAGAGGAGACGTTGGTTAAATTTCACGCGAGACTGAAAAATGTTACGCAAATGTGTTAGTGTAGAACATGTGTGCGTTACTGCAGAGATGGGCATTATTCGAATTATTTCGAATAAATGTTTATCTGAAATAATTATCTCAGTAATTTATTCGAATGCCGAGTGCAAATGTATTCGAATAATCTATTCCAATAACAACTGATAAATTATTCGAACAATAATACGAATATTTGTTGATTGTTTTAAATTGAAAGAAAGAATCAATCAATTTTTATCCGAATAAATTCTTCTACGAATAAATTCTTATTCGGATAAATTCTTCTACGAATAAATTCTTATTCGGATAAATTCTTATTTGAATTAATTCTAATTCGTTAGTGACGAATAAAATTTTATTTGTTACTCTTATTCATTATCTGTTATCTGAATAAAATTTTTCCTAACACTGCATTCATGCCGGCAAATATCGACGCTTTTCTGTTTACACGCCAATGGCCTTACATTG
The DNA here is from genome assembly GCA_916610135.2 of Macropis europaea. Lineage (NCBI taxonomy): Eukaryota > Metazoa > Arthropoda > Insecta > Hymenoptera > Melittidae > Macropis > Macropis europaea. The sequence goes on from OU744346.1 coordinate 35,493,348, forward strand.
TCTCATCTCTTGGTCGTTGACCTCGGCCTCTCGAACAGCTGTAATCGGCAGGAAATATTTCTCGCGTAGAAAGCAGTCTCTTTTTCAATTTAATTTTCCTTTCAGTGTTAGGCTTAGTCTTAGCTTTTTAGATTTTTTTATTTCTAGAATTTTTCTGTGCGTGAGTAAAGTAATCTCGCATTCGTGGGTTAAGTAATCGCAGTGCGTACGTGTGTGATTAAGTGGACACTCGCGAACGGGACAATCGCCTGGCTTCTGTGTTTTCAGGTGCAAAATTTTGTGCATGCTTTGAACATCTTTTTGTGGACATTCGCGGACGGGACAATCATAGTGCGTGTAATTCTCATGGACACTTGCGAATGAAATAATCGCGATGCGTGTGTGTGATGAAATGGACAATCGTGGTGCGTGTACACATGACACTTGCGAATACAATAATCGCGGTGCGTGTGTACGTGCGTGTGGGTGATTTTTTGGGACAAAATCGTCAATTAGAAATTGCATTCACCCTCTCTGCTTGAGAATCCCGTGGGCGGGTTTTGATATGCCCATGTGGATTTTTTCAAGTAGGCAGGTTTAATGCCGCCAACGAAAGGTGTGTGTTTCTTCATAAATTGTCGCAAGAATGTAATGACTTGTCGCATCGTATGGTATGTCATAGTTTCTGTTACATCGGTAAGCGAGCACTCTGTACGGAGAACTTGGCGCGCGATGGCAGACACTGCGCGTGTATGGAGTGCTGCCGATGGACAGGCGTGTTTAGCCCGTTCTTTACACATCGATAACTCAAAAATGAAGCCTCGGACGCGATTTTTTTATTCTTGATTTTCATCTTATTTTGGCTTGCAGAATCACCCCTTAAAATTTTTGACAGGGGTGGTGAAACACCCTATATATGTTTCAACGAAGTACTACATCCGTGTGTTTTATAAAGACCTACATGTTTCTTCTATTCTTTGTATAGAATGTTTCGACATCTCATTTGCATTGTATGATCATTATTACATTTTTATGTAAAATATAAAAACCTACAATATTTGTATTCAATCGAAAGCAATACACTTTTATTGTTCGCGAAATGTTATCAATTTATTTTGACTTGCTGAAATATACTTTGAAGATAATTAATGATAACAATGGTAAATTACTTTGCGTTTTAACAACATTAAAAAAAGTTAACAATTAGCCGGAGTAAGTGCCCGCTACGTAACGTATATTTATTATTGAATGTCTCACAAGGTGTGCTTCAGGACTGGGCCTCGCCGATTTTTATGAAATTTGGTGGGGTGGTAGGTGTATGTCTACAATAAGCGTAACTATAATTTTAGCCGTATATGGCCAGCCAGTTTTGAGTAATGTACGTGTAAAGTTTGGAAAAATCACATATTCCCATATATTTGCGTATTGGAACACTACATTCAACCATCGCCGTGGCGTAGCGGCAAGTTTACGAGACTTCTAATTTTTTGTCCCAGGTTCAAATCCCGTCGCGGATATTTTTTTTTTTAAGAAATATTGCATCCTACGTTACAATATGGAAATGTAGATTATTCTATGCAATTTTTCCTGAAATATTTATTTACTCATGATTAACAAAACAGTTTTATGCTGAAGGTCAAAATATGTACGTATATCTGCGGGGAAATCGATTTCATTTACATGATAAAAAAACTCTCTATCGTTAGTTAACTTTATCCACTTTTATTTTCAGGCAATGTAATGAATAAAATGTATTCTTTAGTAAAAGTTCTAATAAACGTGTTTCATAAATAAAAATATTTGCAGCCTGAAAATTAATATTACAACGATCGGTACGAATTTTTGACACCGTTACGGGTTTTGTTTTTAGAAGACAATTACAGTCAATACCTTATTTTTCTACCTGACGTTTTATAATGAGTGACATTAATTTCCCCGCAGATGTACATAATTATAATTGTTCATGCATGCAACCTTCCTTTGCGAGATATTCGTAGTGTAGTTTAAATTTGTTTTAATTATTTTTGTGATAAGTTCCATTCAACAGTATGTACAGGTAGAGAATAATACTGTATTGCTTACACATATACTTCACACTATACGTACATATTTTTACTTTCAGCATAAAACTGTATTGTTAATAATGAGTACATAAATATTTCAAGAAAAATTGCATAGAATAATCTACATTTCCATATTGTAACGTAGGATGCAATATTTCTAAAAAAAAAAATATCCGCGATGGGATTTGAACGTGGGACAAAAAATTAGAAGTCTCGTAAACTTGCCGCTACGCCACGGCGATGGTTGAATGTCGTGTTCCAATACGCAAATATATGGGAATATGTGATTTTTCCAAACTTTACACGTACATTTCTCAAAACTGGCTGGCCATATACGGCTAAAATTATAGTTACGCTTATTGTAGACATACACCTACCACCCCACCAAATTTCATAAAAATCGGCGAGGGCCAGTCGTGAAGCACCCCTTGTCAGTGCTGAAAGGATAAATTCCGTACCAACCACAAACTTGACTAAAAACGCTGTTCAACAAATTTTACCTTTTTTTCCAATTTGAAATATTCAGTAGGTGTTCTTTTAGATTTTTGTACGCTGAATACAAATCTGCAAACCGCTTGTTCCCATTATCCTCAGTTTTTAAAAAAAATCAATAAAAAAAATGCAAATTTTCAACATCAAAGATGCCTTAACAGTAATATGTACTTACTCAGCTGCTTTTCGAACGAAATGATTCTATGGACTGTCCCGAATATAATTATATAAGTTGTTATTACGTTATAAAGATTTAAACATCTTTATACAACGATCGGGCTGAAACGGGCGCTCGAAACGCACGAATTTTTACAGATATTTTTCAATTTATTTCAAAAAGCAAGATTCTAGAACGAAATCTATCTACACCACGCGATAGAGTAGACCTTTTTCCTACGGGAAGCATCAGGAACAGGTACAAGTCATATTTTGCCTCCTCCGGCGCTTATCGTGACATAATCGCGCGCAGTTACCGGCGCTATACAGGATGTTCCACTAAATGTAGTTAATATTTTAGGAGTTGAGTCTACAAGCGAAAGTAAGTCGAAATCAAGAATGACTAAATTACAGCGGAGGCTTCATTTATTAGTTATCGATGTTTAAAAATTCGGCTTTGGGGCACTTGCTACAGCACGGCGATTCGTCGTGAACGAGGCAATCAGCCACGATACATTCAGTGGTGGTCCACGCATGACAGATTTACCATATAGAACGCATAGTTACTGATGTAACAGAAACTTTGACCTACGATACCATGCGATAGGACACTACGTTTTTGCGACAATTTATGAAAAAGCACTCGCGTCACGGTGTACCACATTACACCTGGCTACTCGTAAAAATCCACAAAGGTGCTCGACGAGATTCTCAAGTACAGAGCGTAAAACCTGCTTCCAATACGCGATTTTACGTATATTCGCTCCGCGATTATTTTACTCATAAATGTGCATATGAGTTACACGCTCCATGATCGTTGTGTCAGCGGGTGTTAATTTCACGTTCTGAGAGTTAGTACAAACGCTACTGTTATTAAATTTTCAAGTGCATATATATACCTAAATGAAAAAGGGTAAAATAGAGCCTGCAAGCAAATGAAATTTACGAATCCGGGGCCGTTGGCTTCGAACGATGACACGAGACTGACAGTTAATGTAACCAGTCGCCAGCGACTAGCCGCTCCTGAGCGTTTCCCCTATATCGGCATAAACGGTTGGTAACCACCAACGAAACCGCCTTGGGACGTGTGTAGAAAAATCCAGAAGTGCCGCAGAGCGTTTCCTGTGGATGAGTCCTTTAGTTACGTCGTGGCCAAATGAACCACGGGGCGGCGAACTCATTGCATACACGCCTGTACGCTCACTCTGCCCCCGACCAAACCTGAAAAGATGACCGGTAGGCAGCTGTAGGCTACCTCTATTCGAACCGGCCTCCATTCGACTCTTCAGCCCCATTCAATTGGTCGGAGATTCATTTCGAATTCTCAGAGCCTTCAGGCTCTTTGGATGATCACAGGCTGGTGATCAGACGGGAGATACAGTATCAATAGTGATAGGTACTCCTCAGAAACCGAACACCAGCGTTGTTTTCGCGCAGTCGAAGCCCCCGAAGGTATCAGTTTAAGTCACACTGGTCACACTTCCTGGGGACATTTGTCCGCTACCCACGAAGGAGCACCCGACCTTCTAAATTACATGGGTCGTCAAAGGCACGGGATATAACTCGGGTTCGGGGGTGTCGTTAAGCACCCAATGGCGGCCCAGCACCTACCATACCCTGCCGGACACACGAGACTGACAGTAGACTCTGTGTTCTCGACCGAAGTGGTTCCGCAAAACAATGTTAATCAGTTCAAGTTACTAAACATACACATAACACATTGCCGCTCCTCAACGGTGGACCGTCACGACTAGTGTCGGGGTCGATACTACATCGATCTATCAGTACCAGCCTACGAATTTCGATTTGGCATCGAGTAGTATCAAAAATGTAGGTACAAAGTAGAATCGATACCGCTTCAATACTTATATGAAAGTATTCATCCCTGTCTGATACTTCTACGAAAATATCGGTTCCGATTTGACATTTCTACGAAAGTATCATTGTACATTTGATACTTTACGAAAATATTGCTTCAACTTTCGAGACTTTTTGCAGAGTGTAATTTGATAGCAAAATTAAATATTGATACCAATTTGTTTGCCATAGAATTGCTGTTAATTGAATTCAATACTTCCAACTGAATACTTAACTACGGAATTGTTTGAGTATCGTCAATATGTATCATATCAATCCCATCATTCTAATAATTCTTTACGCCTCACTGGTGCCGCGATAGTCGGCGTCTTCAAAAAAAGGACACATTGACTACGGCATCGATACGCGCACGTGTCGGTAAGAATGTACACGTGCCATATGCTACCATATTTTTATAACACTTTTCAGTCTTTCGCTCGGAATTTTATTCATGTCTCTTATTATCAGCTTGGTGGCTGTTGTCAATAGGGAAACAAACTGTAAGCGGATGGAAATTTTTCTACCGTAGAAAGCAGTCTGTCTTTTCCGATCTAGTTTTAGCTTCAGTGCTGGGCTTAGTTTTAGTTTTTTATATTTGTTTCTTTCTTCTTTGTAGTATTTTTCTGTGTGTGAATAGAGTAATCTCGCACTCGTGGGTAAAGAACCGGCAGTCCGCATGTGTATGATTAAGTGGATATTCGCGGTCGAGACAATCGCGGTGCGTGTGTGTTTGCAAGTACAGAATATTGTGCATGCTGTAAGTATTTCTTTGTGGACACTCGCAAACGGGACAATCGTGGTGCGTGTAATTCACATGGACACTTGCGAATGAAATAATCGCGGTACGTGCGGATGATTTTTGAGGACAAAATAGTGTATTGCCATTCACCCTCTCTATTGGAGAATCCCGTCGGGCGAGTTTTGATATGCCCTTCTGGATTTTTACGAGTAGGCAGGTTTAATGTCGTACAACGTGACGTGTGCTTTTTCATAAGTTGTCACAAAGAACGTAAATCTGTCGCGCGTTGACCTCTACCGAACGTACGGTGGCTGACTTGATCCATGCAGCTCAAGTTGTCGTGCGACAGGCGCTCCAGACCCTGGCTTTTAACCATCGATGACTAATCAATTAAGCGTCCACCGCAATGTCGTCATTCTTGATGTTCTACTTATTTTGACTTGTAGAATCACCCCTCACATATTTACCACTTATAGTGGAACATCCTGTATACAGTAAAGCTTCCCACATTGTCCTTCAGTTCGGAATCGAATAGGCACTTTTTGGGTATATTGAGACAACATTTCCAGCCTCGCAGCTCGCCTTTGTAGTTCGCCAAACAAAGACAAGGACAGCGAATAAAAGAGAAGGATGAAATGAGAGTCGAGGCAACCGAGAGATTTAAAAAACAGCGTACCAAATGCTATAATAAAGACGATGCTTAAACTTGTTTATTTTTAACTTTTTCTGTATGAAAAAGTTTGTAACATATTGATGAGATTGTTCTGATAAAAAGGAGACAAAACATCGTATAATTTGGATCATATTTACTTATTAATACTTATCGAGTAACTCATTTTATTATCGCTTCGAATGAATTACAAAACCGGATTGCTGGCAAAATACATGAAATATTTCTGCACATTGTCCGTCGAATATATAAGTTGTGTCTGGATGGGGGGGGGGGGCAAACTTACATTTTACGAACGTGGAGGCACAGCTTGTTTAACCGTTTTAGCGCCACGAAGCGCGATCGCGCTGTTCACGTTCTGTGCTGAAACGTGCCGCGATGTTTGGTCACGATTGTCAATTCGCAACGCGCTCGGTTCCGAATGGAGTAAAAAGAGCAGCGCAATCGCGTCGATCGGCATTACTCGCAGACAAATGAACGAAGTGCTATCGCGCTGCATGACGCAATCCAACACGGATTTTTAAGAACCCCTGGCACTAAAACGGTTAAGACTACATATGCACCAAATAACAATTACATATTTCAACTCAGCAAAATTTTCGGGAAAGTTTTAAAAATTTGTCAACGTTTGTTTTCCATTTTTCACAACTTATCTATTATTTTTGACAAAATGATTTTTTGATTCCTTGGAACGGGTACAATCATATTGTCAGCGAATTTTTCTTTCGTGATGAGAACCAAAATTTTCGTAGTGTCAACATTGTCCTTTGGCTGCACGTGCCAAGTGCAAGGTTAAGACTACATATGTACCGAATAACAAGTACAGTCGCGGCTACGATATTCGGAGGTCGTAAAATCAATCAGTCGTCAAAGTACATGAGATCCGATCGCCGAAACAACAGTTTCGGCAATAAATGGGGGGATAAGGACCTGAAACTCAGGCCAGTGTCGTACAAAGAAATGTTAGTAGGGTGTCAATGTACTTTAGCTTCGCAGTTAAAATGAATTTTATGGAATATCAATGGTTATTTGCATATAGGAAAAAATTCTAAATAATCCAAATAATAAAGATTTGTTGATTTACGAATACCATTGATCCTAAGGCATCGCTCTTTTATTGTACGGTGCCCGAAAATAGAACGCAGTACACAGACCTAAGTGCCGCGACATCAATCGGCACCGCTTCTTGATGCTTTAATTTACGACCTCAGAATATCGTGGCCGCTACTATACACATTTCAACTCCGCTAAATGTTCAAAAGTTTTAAACATTTTGTCGATGTTCTTTTTTTCATTTTTTACAACTTTTCTATTATTTTTTTAATGCAATGAATGCCATGATGGAGTAAAATGAGTTATACATACGGTGACCATACGTCCTTTATTTCACTGCTCTGTCCTTTAGATTTATTTTTTTTCTAAAATGGCCATTTTGTCCTTTATTTTGTGAATTGAAATAGTAAATTGACATATTGACAATAGTTAAACATGAAACAATTTCTGATTTGTCCTTTATTTTCTCCAAAACAATATGGTCACCGTAGTTATACAATAAGTATGAAATAAGTAAATGTAGTCCAAATTATATCGTATTTGATGTCATTTTAATTGGAAAAATCTGACCAATATGTTAAACAAATTTTCAGATAACAAAAAGTAAAATTAAAAAAGTTGTTATTGTATTATGAACTGCCAAGCCGTGAACTCTTATCAAAAGAACCGCCGCCGCGTATCGCATTACTCACATCGCACGCTTGACTGACTCTGTCAGAGGCGTAGGAATGGCATAAGGGACAGTGTGAGGGAACCACCAACAGGAAGCTCTCGTGGAATCGAGCAAGATCAAGAAATGTTGATTATCGACTACCGATATTGACGTACAAGTAGACGAAGGAACATAGACGAGGTATATAAGCTTGTCTGTAAAAGGGGTGTCGGAATTTGATTGTTCAAGGATACCGATGTACGAGTGCGTTGCGCGAAATTAATTTTCTTTACTTCTTTGTGTAAATTAAGTTATTGGGAAGCGTTCTTTTCGATTTTACATGCTGCGCAACAATACTGTTCATAAGTTACGTTTTAATTCTGTGTTCTAAAAAAATATTTGAAAACTTGAAAATTGCCTTGTCATAAAAAATATAAACTTGTTTCGAAATGTGTTACAAATACTTGAATCTCAGGCAATCCAAAATGTTTATATTACGAGATACTTTAGGATACCTGAATCGATTTCAAAAAGATTCTCGACACTACTTGGCTTAAAATTTTCGAACATTACTGTGTTGCAACGCAACACTCCCGGGACATGTGGCGAAGTCCTAGGAGGTTGCAAAAGTTCGAAAGATCCTTAAGAGAAATGCTTGACATTTTTCTGCCGTGGCTACGAATGGTGCTCAAATTTATGACTTCCAGGATCACAGACCACGAGTTATCGAAAGGACAAGTGACTTCGGGAAAATTTGTCTCAGCTTGAGAAACCTGTCAATCACAGCTGTGACTTACCCGGGAATCCGGATACCCGACTACTCAGGAACTACCCGGGAGAATAGAAAATGTTTGGGTATGTTTTGCCCGGGTGCCATACCCTGGTACAGTAATGTCTCCCATAGTGTCCCAACTGGATGTTTCCTCGTACTGTCCTATGTGTTGTTGCTACGTCATGCGATATGCGGCGGCGGTTCGTTTGATGAGAGTCCATGGCTTGACAGTTCATAATATAATAATATAACTTTTTTAATGTTCCTTTTTTTTATCTGTCAATGTTTTTAACATATTCGTGCGATTTTTCCGATTAAAATGACATCAAACATGATATAATTTGAACCATATTTACTTATTTCGTACTTATTGTATAACTCACTTTACTCCATTTAGGTCCATTATCGCAAAGTCAGATTGCTAAAAAATAATAGAAAAGTTGTGGAAAATGAAAAAAAACTGAAAAATTTCTTAAATTTTTCCGAAAATTTGGAATTGTATATGCAATGTATATGTATTGCATACGTAATCTTCGCTACAAGCTTCTGATAAATTTCAAAAATGTGATGCTGGAAAAGTACATGAAACATAGACTCCGCTGTAAAATGTAGGCTGTTGCCTCGCACTGTCCGACAAATGTACGCTGTTCCCTCGTACTGTCGGACAAATGTAGGCTATTCCCTCGTACTGTCCGAATAATGTAGACTGTTATTCCAGATTTCTCGTAAAACGTAGGTTGTTCCCTCACATAATACATAAAATACAAGCTGCTCCCTCAGATTGTACGTAAAATATAGGCTGTTATTCACTCATATTCTTCGTGAAACGTAGGCTGTTCCCTCGTACTGTCCGAAAAACGTAGGCTGTTCCGTCGTACTGTCCGACGAATGTAGGCTATTACACACTGTCACAGGCATGCTTATGTATTCGACGGACAATCTGTAGAGATACTTCATGTATTTTGCTAGCATTCCGTTTTTGTAATTCATTCGAAGCGATAATGAAATGAGTTACTCGATAAGTATTAATAAGTCAATGTGATCCAAATCATATCATGATTGGTCTCATTTTGATCAGAACAATCTCAGCAATATGTTATAAGCTTTTTCATACAAAAAAGTTTAAGTCTCGTCTTTATTATAACATTTAGTACGCTGGTTTTTAAATCTCTCGTTTGCCTCGACTTTCATTCCATCCTTCTCTTTTATTCGCTGTCCTTGTCTTTGTTCGGTGAACTACAAAGGCGAGCTGCGAGCTGGAAATGTAGTCTCGGTGTTCCCGTACTGTCCCAATTCGATTCCGTACTGAGGGACAGTACGAGAGACATTACTGTACTTACAATTTTTCGAGTGATTACTACCTTTGCCAGAGATAATAGTTGTCTACGAAATAATTCATTATTTTTCTTATTATCTTTATTATTGTATAAAAATTGCAATAAATCAATATTTTCTGGTAATAGACTGCTCCGCTTAGAACTAACAACATTACCGGCCTCTGAAAATGTACGTTCAAAACTGGCAAACGTCGCAGGAACACCTAAATTCATTGTCACTAGCTTTGCCAGTCTGGGGTATTCGTTTTCGTGCGTTTTCAACGATAACGGATATAAATTGTAATTTATTTGAGTCTCTAATAAATATGTACATCTGAAGCTAGGATTTACAGTTTGGTATATGAAATCCAGTACACTTGGGATACGATTTACATTTTCTGTAGTTTCTGTTACGTCCGCAGCTTTCACGAATGAAAAATTGCGGGAAGTTTTTGCCGGTGAGACGGTATCTTCCTTCCAGAATGTCTCTAAGTGTTTCCGAGTCAAAGTTATTGAAAGTCGTAAGACTGTCGCCCGACAGCAAGTAACGCTCCGAACACTGCGGACAATTGCTCACGGGGCAGATAGAGATTATCAGACTTCTGCAGACTGAACAGGAGGTGAAATGGGTGGCCCTTATGTACGTGTGGACCCTGTCGTTTCCACAATCTCTGTCGTTCTCGCGAGACAGCAGTCGTGACAAAGGTCGGATCCACTTGCGAAGGTATACATTGATCCTAGTGCGCACGTGAGGGATTGTAGGAGAGCGGCGATGCTCTGTATCCTACGACTAGCGTGGGTGCAAAGGTCTTTACCCAGACACAGATGGCACATAGCAGGTTAATTGGGCAAGGGAATTGCGTCGGGGAAGAGAAAAGGAATAGAGGGTCCTTCGAGAGGAGGCGGATCCATTCCACTTGCTTTCCCGAATTGAACCCGGCGTATTAAGGGTAGTTGAGGATGATGGGTCCGCCCAGCGGAGACGGATCCAGTCCGCTCCATCTGCCGAACGGTGCCTGAGGTAGGTGGACAGATACGCGGTATCGTAAGATTGCGAGCACCGCTCACCCAAATATGTGAATTTCCAGGATAATTCGTGTTAGTCTTGATTAATGGAAAAGCAGGATGAGTTGAACAATTGGTTTAGTGTCGTCGGTTCGGTGTACACGTCTCTTAAATTGGATGTCACAATACTATTCGTTCACGCAATCAAGTCCCTGTATAAAATTTTAACATAAATTGTTCGTGCGACTAAGTCCTTTTATGAATTCTTAATACAAATTGTTTGCGCGACCCAACAACGTTAAGTCCCATTTACGATTCTTTGGACTTAATTGCGTATGGCAAAACTGCATGACCGCTTGCTCACGAGCACCGACGGCTCGAACATCTCCTCCCGAGGTACCCCCACTATAGGGCTGAAGTTAACCCGTTTGTTTCCGCATCTTTGGGCTGCGGTCCGCACGAGTCAATCTGAAGTTCGAGCTGCCGGTGCTCGTGAGCAAGCGGTTATGCAGCTCCGTACTAGACTATTATACACGTGAATTCGGTGAGCTAGGTTTCGCGATCTGAACGGTACAATGCGTAGGAATTGAATGCTCGCTTCGCAGCGGTACATTTAGGCACCTCAGTTTGTGGGCAACAGCGCCGTACCACGTGGTGACGATGCCCGAGAATACCGCTTAGTGCCGGATCGTGAGGGTGCCGATGCCCCAATATTGTAAGTCTTATTAAAAGACTGTTGCGCAAATTGGCACGGCCGTCACAGTTTCAGTTACTGAAATGTTTTCCATCATGTCACGAACGGAAATTTGAATTATGTTTTTCACTTCATCACTCTCTAACAACAACTCTGGTTCTTAGATCAAAGAAAGAAGCACTACGATGTGCAGTTTCAAAATGTGAATTTAACATAAGTTAAATCTATTAATAAGAGACGTTTTCAAAATATTTTTAAACAGCTTAGTTTTAGGCGTGTCAAAATCATTATTCTGCAGATGGTTATTAATAAGCACATGAACAACAGGAAACACTAAAGAGACGGTTACATTTCTTTCTGAGCATACTGCAGTAGTCGCCGTTCACAAAGGTTCCAGCAGCGTAATAATATCACTTATAGTTAACCAATGATGTTCAGACATTTCGAGTTTTAACGCAATATTTAATTTAGTAATGCTCCTATCTGCTAATACAGAAATAATTGCGTTCCTGTTGTACACAAGTCGCTCACACATATAATAACTAGAACTCCATCTTGTAGGTCAGTTTTGTATTAATTATTGTTTACTTAAGCCTAATTGTTTTTGTTCTACCGTAAAAGCGGAAGTAGCTACATTGGAGTGATGAAAATATTGTACAATTTTACTGCCTTTCTGTATTACTTCTTTCTATCTGTCGTATCTATCAACTGAATGCAAAGCATCTTTCACACGTAATTATAGCGTGTATGCGGCACCGGAAATGTTGTACCGCACGTCATTCAATAGATCTGCGGCCATACTTTCAGTACTGTGCAGAAGTCTTAGGTCACCTACGTTATATTACAACTTTACATTTTTGCCGCTAAAAAAAGTACACAAAAGCTTCAGCATATACATTTTATCTTGCCAATATTATTGTACTGTGTACTGCTAGAAATTATATAAATATATTATAAATTCGAAGAATAATTTAATATTTTGTGTGGCCTTCGTTTGCCTTTTTGTAATAATTTTGTTCGGAATTTTTTGCCATTCTGTTTGTAATACCTCAAGTTCATCTGCATTTTTTGGTTCACTTTTTCTTCGAGCTCTGTCTAAATAATCCCAAACGTGTTCAATAATATTTATATCGGGACTTCCAGGTGACCAATTCATAACTTTCAATGTTTCATTGTCCTCTAAATTTTTAAACATTTTTTACAATTCCGGCAGTATGTTTGGGGTCATTGTCATATTCAGCGATAAATTTATTACCAATTAGTCATTACCCAGACGGCACTGCGTGCTTTTGCAAAGTCTGAGGGAAAACATTAACATAGATTCATTTAAGTGAAACGCAAGCCTGACATGCTGGCCTAAGACTTTTGCACAGCACTGTATATTGTACGCATTATCATGGTCCACATCGTTCATTTTACCACTAATATACCACTCTTCAATGATCATATTCAACATGATGGTTAAATTTTCCCCCGTATGACGATCGTCCATTGGCTGTGTGTAATCTTGTGATTTCGAGGACCATCCATTAGTGTTAATAGCTATATCAGACGCTGTAGAAAACTTCTTTTCTATTTTAATCCGGGTTTCATCGTATAAAAGTTGTAATCATTTTATAACATTTTTAGGTCAAGGACAACGGTACCCGACCCCAGTACAGCCATAAAGTTTTTAAATTCTTTACAATTGCAAATATAAATAGGCATCACATTTACGGAAATCATGCAAGCAAGTTCCTATGACATTTGTTCCTGTCGTTTCGAGGCACACGACGAATCCATTTTCTGCAGTTTTTTTGCGAGGACATCCTTCATTACTTCCACATTTCCATCTTGATGTAAATGGTTCATTAGTGTCAACATCGAAAACTTCAATAGATGCATTAGAAATTGTACTCCCATGTTTGCTCCGTAAATGCTTCATGATACCTGGCGCTTAGCTGTTGTAAGATTACTTACTGTCATATATGGTGCACTTAACAAATTTTTCATCTTCCGATGGAATACTATACTTCCACATTAAACTATTACATAAAGCCATTGTTAATGGAGGCCGTGCAAATTTGTAACAGAAACTGAAGCCGGTGTAGAATGAGACTGAGGAATGACGAAAACGGTTGGACCTCGACTAATTTGGATTAAGACACGATCGTCCCTCGTTAGTAAATATGAGACCCCGGACAACAGGGACCCCGGTTGATCAAATCCACAGAGAATCACGATACAGAAATGGCACTTATTATCTCACGCAAGATAGAAATTACCCGAGGAATTGTAACTACCCGGGTAATCACACGGGTAAGGTATCCGAGTAAAACACACCCGGATAGTTTTCATTCTTCCGGGTAGTCCCCGTGTACGCGAGTACGGTAATCTGGGTACCCGGTTTAAATGTATACCTCTACTGACAATCTATTACCGCCACCCCCTTCACTCCGATAAGAGAAAGAAGGAGGAAAGTAACCAATCAGGGATATTCTAATTTTTCCGAAGCCCTATTAGCTGAAACAGGACATAAAACTGTTTTGTTAATCATGAGTAAATAAATATTTCAGGAAAAATTGCATAGAATAATCTACATTTCCATATTGTAACGTAGGATGCAATATTTCTTAAAAAAAAAAATATCCGCGACGGGATTTGAACCTGGGACAAAAAATTAGAAGTCTCGTAAACTTGCCGCTACGCCACGGCGATGGTTGAATGTAGTGTTCCAATACGCAAATATATGGGAATATGTGATTTTTCCAAACTTTACACGTACATTTCTCAAAACTGGCTGGCCATATACGGCTAAAATTATAGTTACGCTTATTGTAGACATACACCTACCACCCCACCAAATTTCATAAAAATCGGCGAGGGCCATTCGTGAAGCACCCCTTGTTAGTCAAACTGAATGGCATAAGGTGTTCTCAATGTCGAACGCGAACATAATGTGACCACTCAGCTTTGCCTTTTGTAAATATTTTCGCTCCTCCCTTCCACATTCACAAAAACACATAAGCACATGCACATACATGCGCATAGTCACACACAGCATCTTTCGACCAATATAGCACGCATCTTCGAAGCCCTGTTCGATGCCGTGACGAAGCAGCGGGTCGCTGTGTTGGTAGGACACAATACATTGTATGCATTCGCGGAGTCAAGTGCGATGTTCGCAGGAACACGGCCGCCGCCGATCGGCAAACTACGAGATGTCGGTTATTTTCATGCTGTCGTTTACATTATAGATAGACCCCTAAAAGGTGAATAGTATAGTTCTACATAATATTTTATCTAGAATAATAGTACATTTTTTTAGATATTTATCGTACTGAGCTATTGTATTCAAACAACTTTAAAATAAAGTGCTCTTGCAAACAATACTTGGCCACTTTAGTCTCCAGAGCACACACGTATTTTTATCTTGTGCCTCAAACTTTTCGTATTCTCTGATTTCTGCAACAAGTGCTTATATTAATCAAACAAGTAAGTTTCGGTTATTATAAGATATAAGAATTGATAAATACGTAATTTAAATGCTGTTACTAAAACAGGCTTTTTTGCGTTACACTTTCTCTAACCAATTAATTTGCTACATCTCGAATGTATTAAAAGACAAAAGTTTTAATAAAACACTGAATAAATTAGTGAGTCATATTATTATATTTAGTTTCACAAGTTGCAAAACTTATAAATAACTACACATTTTATAACGAAATTTCAAGTCATTACTTCGCATTCTTTTTTGTTGTGTTATTATACTACTACGTGTATCAGTTTTAAGTGCCTGAAAATGAAAAGTTTAACATTCGAGAGCACAGTGGGTGCATAAATAAATACATATTCATTATGTATATCGAGAATAATGCAAGTGTGAACATTTCTAAACAGGTCTGTTGACAAGGAACAACTCCATCGACTCTCACGAATACAAAACCAGTAGTAATCTCCAAAGGAAACAAATTTTCGACGCAGTGGCTGCAGCGAGCATTGTTAACAATTGTTCTGGTGTAGACACTTCCAAGTCCCAAGTAATCACTCTGGCAACATTCACAAAATTTTTGGAATCGCGACAACAGGAGAAATTGTCTGATGAAGAAATCAAGGCGCTTGTTAAAGTAAGTATAATTTGCACAAACAAATATATCTATTTCTTGTACTGACATCTATACATTTTGACACGATCGTTAAAGTCAAATATTAATACATTGATACCTGTAACATTAATTCGTGATTTTTTATTTACACTGTGTTTCGTTGAGATGCTCGTTTGCATAGAAGTAGCACTATTTATTTGGAGTTTATGAATATTATTCATATTATGCTCGCATTAGTATCATTTTTGCATTAGCATTATATTATGAGGGTAAAAAGCGAAGAAATTTTGTGAAATCAGAAGTCAGAAATTCAAAGGAGTTGATGACTGACACAGTGGCCACGTGCGCGTCGCGTTCATAATCAATGACGCTGTGATCCGCGCCACAGAACCTCGCATCATACATGAGAATGCTGTCTTTCGTAGCATTTCTCGGGACGCAGGAGTGGGGTTGACATGTATTGTGTTTACCGGTGTACAAGTAACTGACCTGATTAGGCTACTTCTCCAACTTCGGGGTAAGTAGGTGTTTACATTAGTAAATAACTTATATCAACAAGTGGCAAGATAGCTATTAAACCAGTGTGACCCGTATGGGCAAGTGACTGGTACAAATACACTATTCCAGAAAATTAAAGGATCACGAAATTTTGACCAAAAAATTGTCGATTTTCGAACTGCTGTAACTTCGTGAGAAAAAATCGTACAACAGTTTACCTAGGCCTATTTTGCAGGGTGAAGTTTCTACTTTTACATCCCCGAACTGAACTTTTTCAAAGGTCCTATTATATTATAAAATGGAGTGGAAAACTGAAGTTGCTTTTTTTTTAAATATTACAAATTCAAACGACTACGAAGTTTAAACAATTTTTTTCGAGATTCGTTTTAAAGTGACTTTGTAACTGGAAGTCCCCCTGACGGAGCAAGGGGGGAAATGATGTTGGGGTATAGCCAGTTCAGACAGCCGAATCGAAAAGCAGTTCAGACAGCCGGGGAAGTCTGTATAGTAAAAGTTGGATACCTGTCCGCAAATCGGGACCCAAGGCGAGCAGTTATGTGGAATGAGACTCGATTCCAGTTATAGACACGGCTTGAACCGAAGTTCGGTTTGTTTACAAACATAGAGAAGGACAGCGAATGAAAGAGAAGGAGGTACGGAACACAAAAGAATGCGAAAAATTCGTATCGGCGAGACAATACTAATGCAAACATAAAGCTTTATTAGGCTGTTCTTCCGAAAGGCCCATGTTGCCGATTGACTTCAAATTTATGGGGGGAGGTACGGACGGGGTGTGGACCCTAAATCTAGAATTTTATCTTCGGGTATTTATTAGTTTCCGAGATATTAATAAAAAACTTTCAGTACCATACATTGAAACTGCGTTATATACAGACGTTATATTGATGTGTAAAAAACAGCCTAAAAACGCCTGTCCAGCGGCAGCACTCCATACACGCGCAGTGCCTGCCATTGCGCGCCAAGTTCTCCGTACAGAGTTCTCGCTTACCGATGTAACAAAAACCATGACATACCATATGATGCGATAAGACACTACATTCTTGCGACAATTTATGAAGAAGCACACACCACCTTTCGTTGACGGCATTAAACCTGCCTACTTGAAAAAATCCTCAAGGGCTCATCAAAACCCGCCTCACGGGATTCTCAAGCAGAGAGGGTGAATGCAATTTCTAATTCACGATTTTGTCCAAAAAAATCACCCACACGCGCTTACACACGCACCGCGATTATTGTATTCGCAAGTATTCACGTGTACACGCACCACGATTGTCCATTTCATCACACACACGCATCGCGATTATTTCATTCCCAATTGTCCATGAGAATTACACGCACTATGATTGTCCCGTCCGCGAATGTCCACAAAAAAATGTTCAAAGCATGCACAAAATTTTGCACCTAAAAACACACACGCCAGCCGATTGTCCCGTTCGCGAGTGTCCACAGAAAAATACTACAAATGAAAAAAATCTTAAAAGCTAGAACTAAGCCTAACACTGAAAGAAAAATTAAATTGAAAAAGAGACTGCTTTCTACGCGAGAAATATTTCCTGCTGATTATAGCTGTTTTCTCGTTCGCAACAGCCACCAAACTGAGGAGACCTTGGACAAATTCCACTCGAGAGACTAAAAACTGTGCCGATGCTTTGTTATTAATCGGTGTGTCCTTATTTATCCCTTGCATGCTCGAGATCCGGGCAGCGGTAACTCGATCCCGAGAGTCGAAACTGTTTATTGTACTTTGTAGATACCGCGACGAGTATCGTTGAACCGATCGCTTCCATTTCTTTCCAACGATGCAGTATTCTTCCAAATTTCGAGGTAGAAAGAAGTGTTCGTGTCTGATACTGTGCGGTTTATTTTATAAAAAGTATAAAATTAGAATGTCTGGAGAATTAAGGAATTCTTAGCACCGATGCTGAAGTTTCTTCCGTCGTGACGGTTCACCGTTGAACAGGGACAATGTGTTGTGCGTATGATCAGTAATCTCGTGTCAGCGTTCGTCGTTAACGGCCTCAGATGCGTAAATTTCATTTATCCGCAGACTCTAGTGTGTGTAATTCATATGGACAGTTGCAAGTCAAATAATCGCGGTGTGTGTGTGTGAGTGAAGTACGCAGTTGCACGTGTCGGAAGAATCACTTTTTATAGAGATGATAGAACGATAGATAGAGGAAACGTTGGTTAAATTTCACGCAAGACTGGAAAATGTTACACAAATGTGTTAGTGTAGAACATGTGTGCGTTCCTGCAGAGTTGGGCATTATTCGAATTATTTCGAATAAATGTTTTATCTCAAATAATTATCTCAATAATTTATTCGAATACCAATTGCAAATGTATTCGAATAATCTATTCGAATAACGATTGATAAATTATTCGAATAATAATACGAATAACGATTGATAAATTATTCGGATAATAATACGAATAATTGTTGATTGTTTTAAAACAAACGAAAAATTAAATCAATTTTTATCCGAATAAATTCTTCTATAAATAAGTTCCTATTCGAATAAATTCTTGTACGAATAAATTCTTATATGGATAAATTCTTATTCGAATAAATTCTAATTCGTTAGTGACGAATAAAATTTTATTTGTTACTCTTATTCATTATCTGTTATCTGAATAAAATTTTGCCCAACGCTGCATTCCTGTCGGCACGTGCAAATATCGACGCTTTTCTGTTTAAATGCCAGTGCCTTCACATTGTCTCATCTCTCGGTCGTTGACCTCGGCCTCTCGAACAGCTGTAATCGGCTGGAAATATTTCTCGCGTAGAAAGCAGTCCCTTTTTCAATTTAATTTACTTTCAGTGTTAGGCTTATTTTTAGCTTTTTAGATTTCTTTCGTTTGTAGAGTTTTTCTGTGCGTGAGTAAAGTAATCTCGCATTCGTGGGTTAAGTAATCGCAGTGCGTATGTGTGTGATTAAGTGAACACTCGCGAACAGGACAATCGCCTGGCGTGTGTTTTCAGGTGCAAAATTTTGTGCATGCTTCGAACATTTTCTTATGGACAATCGCAGACTGGACAATCATAGTGCGTGTAATTCTCATGGACACTTGCGAATGAAATAATCGCGATGCGTGTGTGTGATGAAATGGACAATCGTGGTGCGTGCACACATGGACACTTGCGAATACAATAATCGCGGTGCGCGTGTAAGCGCGATTTTTTTGGACAAAATCGTCAATTAGAAATTGCATTCACCCTCTCTGCTTGAGAATCCCGTAAGGCGGGTTTTGATATACCCTTGAGTATTTTTTCAAGTAGGCAGGTTTAATGCCGCCAACAAAAGGTGTGTGCTTCTTCATAAATTGTCGCAACAATCTAGAGTCTTATTGCATCGTATGGTATGTCATAGTTTCTGTTACATCGGTAAGCGAGCACTCTATACGGAGAACTTGGCGCTCGATGGCAGGCACTGCGCGTGTATGGTGCTGCCGCTGGACAGGCGTTTTTAGCCCGTTTTTTACACATCGATAACTCAAAAATGAAGCCTCGGCCGCGAGTTTTTTATTCTTCATTTTCGTCTTATTTTGGCTTGTAGAGTCACCCCTTAAAATTTTTGACAGGGGTGATGAAACATCCTGTATAACGCCGTTTACGCAGTTTCAATGTATGGTACTGAAAGTTTTTTATTAATATCTCGGAAACTAATAAATACCCGAAGATAAAATTTTAGATTTAGCCCCCCCCCCCCCCCCCATAAATTTCAAATCAATCGGCAACATGGGGCTTTCGGAAGAATATCCCTTTATTTTTTATTTTTGTTGAATGAAATTTTTATCACTGTAATTGTAAAATTTTCATAAACAAAATAAGACCAACCACGATATAATTTGAAGCATATTTGCTTTGTAATTTAAACGTACAACGTGGCACATTTAATCAATATCAATAAGTAAATATAATTCAAATTATATTGTGTTTGGTCTTATTTTAACCAGAAAAACCTTATAAGTATGTTAGTAAAAGTTCAATTTAAAAAAATCAAAATTAAAAAACTTTGATCGTTGAATTACTGTTGTCTCACTGACATTTGAGTTAGGATCAGGTTACACTACGTGTCCGTTGAAGTTCTTGGTGTGTCAAGGGGAACCCCTCCCCCCGTGGTGGGGACGACTAGCGGGCACTTATGCAGTAGATCGATGCGGGCAGTTATCCAACTTTTAGTATGTATGAGCTCATACGCACGTGGTCGCAGCAACCAGTATATCTAGTGGTTGCCCGCGAACCGAGAAAACATGAGTGACGCACGGGCAACAAGTTTATCGCGACAACGAACGAAGTACAGTACAATAAAAAAATGAAACCTCGGACGCGTTTTTGTTATTCTTGATTTTCGTCTTATTTTGACTTGTCGAATTATCCCTTAAAATATTTGACAGGGGTGGTGATACATCCTGCATACCAAGCCACGCGCCGACCTGCAGTAACCATATCAGGTCGAAGGGCCGATGCGGGAAAAACCATACGAGGCTTCAAAATAATATTTATACAATCAGTCTTCTAGACTCGCAACATGGTCTTATGGTCGTCAAAAGTCGAGGTAGTATAGGCAATAAAAGCCTATGTCCCTTACAGCGGTGACTAGTATCGCGTCACACTTATACCTGCGGTACCTCTTCTGGTTATTGAAGGAACAACTTCCAACATACATAGGTATAACACAGTATCAATATTCAAAACATTGTAAAAATTTATGATACGTTCTACAAAACAAGCCCGAATACTGGGCGTCAGTCAACAACATGCGTGCTGTGAACGCGAGTGCCGTACACCGTGGTTAACCAAATTCGTTATATTTATGAGAGTCTGTGTAATTGTGAGACCTAAGTCAATATACAGTGAATATCAGTAAATTACAGCAAACCGAAACCTTTCAATCTAAGTTTACGCCTACTTCGGTGTAATCTATTTATCGAAATGGCCTGTAATTATGGAAACCTTGTACCCCAAACTGATAGAAATGACACCAACATATACCAACGACAAAGTCACACCGACGTAGTACAAAGCAACTGTTTCCCCAAAAAGGATCAGGCAATAATAATTGAAGCCAAAGACGGGATTCAATTAAAAGATTATGCCCGTGCATTAGGCAGAATCATTAACCCGACTAATATTAGATTTATATCATGAGTATCTAATGGCAGAATATGTGTTTTCCTGGCGAGCACGGAAATCACAGATAGCCTCACCGACAAACATAAACATATCAGAGTTAACAATACTGACTTAGCCTTGAGACCTCTTATTAAAATTTTTGAGAAAATAGGAGTTAAAAGAGAATCAGCTGTTTCGTTTTTAAAAGCGGGTATGGCAGGTGAAGGCTTCACACACATACTCAGCTTCCGTCGCTAATTATACGTTCACCCAGACGACACGTACAAAATCCCGGATAGCATGAAAATTGAACACGACCAAACTACGTATTGGATCTACCCTTCTACAGAAACGTTAAAATGCTTTGTATGTAGACAAGAAGGACATCTAGCAAAAAATTCCAAAGCCAACGAAAACCAATCCACACCTCTCGACACACCACAAACAATTGCTTCCACAAACCTTCAAGGAGCTGAAGCAACTCCAACCATATCCAACACTAGTAACACTGACGTGCCAAAAAAAATCAGAAAACCCTACCCGCAATAGAATAATAGAAATTATGGATATAGATATACCAACCAAGTCATTAAAACGCACTAAATCCGTAATAACCGAAGACTCAAGCCACATCACAGAAGTAACCAATGACTCAAGCCACACTACAGCCAATAGCTGTAAAGCCAATCTTAAACAAGGAACAAAGATGTAAACAGTCAAAGAAAAAGCAAATACCACAACAACCAGCGAAAAAACATAGAGGACATGCTACAACCAGTTAAACACATACTAGAAGAACCTGGCAAAATGTTAAACTTCTATCAATTTAAAAGCTTTATTGAAAAAACACTTGGAGCTTCCAACACTAAAAAGATTGTAATAGAATATACAGAAGACATAGAGTCTCTGGCAACCTTCATGAAAGAGCTTTATCCTTATCTCACAGATCGTTGTATTAAAAATCGATTCACGAGAACTATTAGAAAACTAGTCAAATCCACTAAGGTTGATTTTCAAACGTGATCCCCAGCTCCTTCGGAATGCTCTGATTCTAAATAATCCTTAATGCTAAGCAAAATTTTACAGTGGAACGTAAATAACCTCAAAACACGGTTTGAATTCTTACTAAAACTACTCCAAGATCACCAGCCGTGTACCTATGTTTGCAGGAAACTAATTTTAAAGCAAACGAATCTATCAACATTAAAAGTTTCAATGTACCTGAAAAAAAATAGAAGGAACGCTCTGATTGCAAGTGGCGGAGTCGCAAGCTATTTAAAAGAAAACATTAATTTTACAGAAATACCGCTTAAAACCAACATTGAAGCAGTTACGATTTTAGTCATCTTGTATCAACGAGAAATATGCATTTGTAATGTCTCTATCCCCAATAATTATCTGTTGACGCTCGCCTAAGCGACGTCAATAGTCGCCATAGCATTTCACCATTGCTACTCCAATTTGACGCAATATTTGTCGTGCGTTCTCTTAAAGATGCGCGAAGAGGGGCACTGGAGGTCGAAGGCCCTGGGATTCCGAGGCGACCTGTGCCACTGGTGTCGAATTTCCTTCGCGCGTCAAAATAAGATAACGCACCACAGATCTGCATTATTGCGTAAGCAATCGGTGGTCGCCTTCGAGGATTCGGGGAATTCCACGGTCATTGTCCTCAGTCCCTCGCTCCAGATCACGAGATGGGCGTACACATTGTTTTCGAAAATTATGGCGACCACCGATTCGCTAATTGCGGTGCCCCCCCCACGAAGCGACTAGACTTGGTAAAGACGGACTTGGGACGAGACCAGAAAGCGATTGAGAGTCGAACAATTCGGTCGACTCCAAAACATCAAACCGCACGCGTACAACGTGTGCTATCAAATCACAGAGCGCTCAACCTCTTAACGAAACCACACGCTTACAACGTGTGCTAGAATACAGAGCGCTCAACATTATCAATTTCAAGAAGCTGAACTAATCAACCTTATACAGTAACTCCCTAAACCTTTCTTATTAGTGGGAGATTTCAACAACCACAATACGATGTGGGGATCCATACACACAGATGCCAGAGGAAAAATAATTGATAACATAATACTCAAATCAGAAGTCAACTTGCTGAACACTACCAGACGCACTCACTTCAACATGTCAAATGGTTCTTATAGCTCAATAGATTTAGCCTTTTGTAGCCCTAGTCTTTTCAATATCATTGAATACACAACTTCTACTGATTTATATAACAGTGATCACTTTCCCATATTTATGGAGTTAACAGAAAGAAATTCTAATGATTTAACTCAAAATCTTTCATTATTACAAACCCGTAACTTCTCAAATTGTAGAAAAATAAACCAAGTACTGTATGAATTTGACGATTTAATCATCCCTGCTACAACAAAATTTATACCTAAAACATCAAATAACTTGGAGAAAAATAATCTTCCATGGTGGAATGATGAATGTCAAAACGCGATAAAGGAAAAGAAACACGCTTTCAATGTATATAAAAAACATAAAACTGATACAAATTTAATAGAGTTTAAACGAACAAGAGCCAGAGCAAGAAAAATTCTTAAACAAGCTAAAAGGAACTCATGGATTAACTATGTCTGTTCAGTAACAAAAAACACTTCATGTGATGTAATGTAGAATAAATTAAAGAAAATCAACGGCCAGAAAGTAAATTAAAGAAACTCTTTAATCACTGTAATTAAAAGCTCTGAAAACTCAACTACCACAGATTCCAAAGAAATTGCCAACCTATTAGCCAATACCTTTGCGAAAGATTCGAGTAATGAGAATTTCGACCCAAGCTGTCTCAAAATTAAAACAAGTGTTGAAGAAACTTGTTGAAAAGTGTTGAAGATACGAAGTTACCCTACCTCGAGAAAATAATCACCCTCTTAACACAAAAATTCTGATTACTGAATTGCAATCTGCATTAAAATCTACTAGAAACTCTAGCCCAGGACCTGATAACATCCCCAATATTTTCATCCAACAATTACCAGAAGCAGGACTAATTTATCTGTTAGATATTTATAACTGCATATGGTTGAACGATGTCTTCCTCGTCAAGTGGCAAGAAGCGATAGTTGTTCACATACCAAAACCTGGAAAAAACAAGCTTCACCCCGACAGCTACAGACCTATCGCCCTAACATGCTGCCTGTGTAAATAGTTAGAAAAAATATTAAATAAAAGTCTGCGATGGCACCTAGAAATAAGCAACTTACTAGAAAGGAATCAAAATGGGTTTAGACAATATCGTTCAACAATCGATAGCCTTATAATGCTGGATTCAAATATTTGTTGAGCCTTCCTAAAGAAACAACACCTAATAGCTATACGTCTGGATATCGAGAAGGCCTACGACATGCTTTGGAGACACCGAATTATATAAAGACTCAAACGGTGGAACATAAACGGAAATATGCTACAATTCATATCCAATTTCTTAAAAGACAGATCTATCTATTTCCGCGTCAATGGTAAACTATCTAAGAAAACTGAAATTTCAAATGAGGTACCGCAAGTGTCAGTTGTAAGCGTAACCTTATTCTTGGTCGCTATAAATGATATCACGGAAGTATTTCCCAAACCAGTAAAATATACCCTATTCGCCGACGATTGTACATTTTTTATTACTGGAAAGAACTTAAACACTAGTCAACACATCCTTCAAGATAGCCTGGACAAACTCCAAAACTTTTCTCTACAAGCTGGTTTTAAATTTTCTACAAGCAATACCACCGTTATCATTTTTTCGAATAAAAGAAAAATTCAAAACCACCAACTTCGGCTACGCCTAGGTCAACATCAACTTACGATAACGAACACTCTTAAAATCCTTGGTCTAACTTTTGACAGGAAACACACTTGGATCCCATTCCTCAAAGATCTCAAAACCAAATGTTTCAGAAGACTAAACATGTTAAAAGTCAATTCATCCAAGAATTGGGGAGCCGAATTCCAAGTCCTAATTAAATCATACAAGGCCTTAGTCCTATCCAAGCTAGATTACGGATCAATCGTACATGGTTCTGCTAAACCGCGCACCTTAAAAATATTATCACCTATACATAATGCTGGAGCTAGGATAGCATCCGGGGCTTACTGTATGAGTCCGGTTACTGCAATCCTATGCGAAGCCAACTTACCACCGCCACAAGTTAGAAGAAAACAATTGAGCCTATCGTACACAGCATCCAAAACATCAACACCATCGAATCCTGTCTACGATATAATAACTGCTGACACCTTTCTTAATGATTTCGCGAGAAAGCCTAATTTACCGAAACCCTTAAACTTTTGGCTTAAAAAATATCTACAGTACTTAAAAATCGATACACCGTCTATTTCACCAAGAAAACCATACCAACTTCCACCATGGACGATAAAAACCCCATGTATAATCAATAAATTCATGAAAGTAGACAAAAATACTGACCCGAACGTCGTCAAAAACTTACATACTGAATTATCTAACGAATATCCAAATCACAAACAAATTTTTACCGACGCTTCAAAATCAAAACGAGGGACTGAGTGTGCGGTATGCACTCCCGAAAATAGGCTGTTATGTAGACTTCTAGAAGCATTTACAGTTTTCAGCAGTGAAGCATTGGCTGTTTTATAAGCCCTAAAATATATAGAAAAAACGACATATAACAAATTTATTATTCTCTCTGACTCCGAAAGTGTCATGATGGCTTTACAAAATTTAGAAACCAGTAACACAATAATCCGAAACATTATCGAATTAAATGCAATACATACTCAAGTGTGCCAAAAAAGATGTTTTGTACTCCTGGATCCCCTCACATGTTGGCATCGAAGGGAACGAAAAGGCTGACTGAACAGCAAAGCTAGCTAGCACCAGGACATCTAAAACAAATCATGGTTTTATATTTTACCAAGCCCTCCAAAAATACTTCATCAAAGCGACTCATGAAACGAAGAATGGAGAAATTCAAGACCACTAAGCTACACCAAGTCCGCAACAATATAAATGATGCCAACTCGGCCTTACTGCTGAACAGAAAAGATCAAGTAACGCTAATACGAATAAGAATAGGTCACGCAAACTGGACACTCTCCTATCTTATCACCAAAACCGAACCAAATATCTGTAATACTTGCGGCATACGAAACTCTATCCATCACATCCTGATCACCTGTCCTAAGTACAATATGGAAAGGATGCAACATCACTTGCCGAGTTTATTGAACATGTTACAGAGAGAGGACTCCTGTAAAAAAAATATAGACGTTCTGAAGGATATTGGTTTATACCACCTAGTATAGATTAGTTTTGTCCCACTGAGTATGATCACCGTGGTCACTAATAACCCTAGAAGGTGCATGTGACCTTAAACACTCAATAAAAAAAAAAGCCTGAATACTTTTCCCACAAAGTGGAAGAAAATTATACATCTTATAATTGTTAAATGACAAAAAAAAACAAAACATTCCAAAAACACGTATCCTCTATTTTGGTCCATAGTTCACATACACAAATTTACACTAAAGTGGACTCACATTTTTCAAGAAAAATAAATTAAAATTGAAATTTCTAATATATTATTTAAACAAATGATTCTTCATAATTTTTTTATGTGAATAACTTCCCCACTCAAAAACACATAATTTAAAAAAAAATCTTTTTCCTAGACCTCTTACAAGGGGAACACCATGGTGTGGAAATCGCTTTTGGAGCGACAGTAGGCATAACTTGTAGTACACATATCCTGCAACAAAACCCTAATGGGTTTCCGTAGAATGGGCCTTGGTGTTTGAGATATGTTGTAGCGTCACAGCGTCGACGGGTGTGTTTCGCGACGATAAAATGATGCTGACTTCGAACTGGGTTGTAAGTCCAGTGAAGCCTTTCGTAAATGAATAGAGTGGACTGTATAGATTGAATGTATGAATATGCTCTCTCGTGTAATAGTAATGTACGAATAATGTCTATGGTTTCAGCTATGCTTAATTTATACTGTTTTCGGTTGCTGGTATGCGACCAATCAGCGTGCGTGAAATTAGGTAGCGTCGAAGCGCTGCGTTGTGGTTTTCTCCCACCTTGGCCCTTCGACCTTGGCTCGGGCGCTGCAGTTAGGCGCGTACGCTGGTATGCGGACAAAGTTGCACACGGTATTAAAAAATTAATGTTCGGAATTTACAGTAAAGACGCAACATGCCGCCCGCCTTGAACGGCTACGTTCAAAATAAACGCCTTGTGGAATATTTACATACTCAAATGCGAACGATGTGTATATATACATTGTGTAAGTGTGTGTGAGGCGTGGTTTACAAGCTCATGCTTAAACGATTTGTGTATATACATGTATGAATATGTACGCGTGCGACTTGTATGATTAAGTTTACTTATAAATTATCTTACTACAACTACTGACTATTTGTACAATATTTGCAAACGTATGGCTAAATGGGTTCAATCGGCAATGGTGCGAGTTTCTTTACACTGCGCTTATAAATGCCGGATGATGTTTTAACTGTCGCCACACGTACGACTCCATCCTCCCCTGGATGTATGGTGATAATTCGCCCGAGTTTCCAATGCAGAGGTGGGCTGTTGTCTTCCATGAGCGTTACCAGTGTGCCCTCTTTGATGGATGATGAATCTCCAAGGTGCCATTTGTGCCTTGTGTGCAGCTCCTGTAAATATTCTTTTTGCCACCTGCTCCAGAAGTGGTGTTTTATCTTCTGAATGTGTTGCCAGAGTGATAATCGATTAGTCAATGTATCGGCAAAATCATGTTCAGGCGGGCTTGCTAACGAATCACCTATCAGGAAATGGCTAGGTGATAAGGCGAGGATATCATTGGGATCAGAGGATAGGGGTGTTAATGGACGAGAATTTAGAATAGCTTCGATCTCTACTATCAATGTGTAGAACTGTTCATATGTGAATACTGCATCACCTACTGTTTTGTACAGATGATTCTTAAATGATTTTACTGCGGCCTCCCAAAGACCGCCGAAATGTGGGGAACGAGGTGGTGAGAAACACCAATCAATATTTTCTTGCATGAGAAAATGCTGAAATTTATCTTTATATTCATCTGATTGTAGAAATGCGCGGGTTTGCATAATTTCATTTCTTGCACCTACAAAATTGGTGGCATTGTCCGAGTATATACGACGCGGTTTTCCCCTTCTCGCGAAGAAACGTTTCAATACCCCTAGACATGATTCCGATGTTAGATCGGTAGCCAATTCTAAGTGTATTGCCTTTGTCGCGAAGCAGACAAAAACTGCAACGTAACATTTCAGTTTTGTTTGATTGCGAAATTTCCTTTCTTTTATGAGGAAAGGCCCGCAGTAATCTATTCCAATATTTTCAAATGGACGTGTCGGGGTGACTCTATCCCTTGGCAAATTTCCCATTACGTAATTTGGCGTCTTAGGATTACTTCTACAACAGCGTATGCAATTATGGATCACCTGTTTGGTGGCGCTTTTCCCAGCTATGGGCCAATACTGTTGCCTAACCGCGTATAATGTGGCTTGTGTGCCTGCGTGGAAATGTCGTAAATGGGTCTGTCTTATAATCAGGTCAGTAATATGATGTCTGTGTGGTAATATAATAGGATGCTTTTGGGCATACCTGACCGGGGCGTGTTTTAACCTACCTCCGACCCTGAGAATACCGTCATCGTCTGTGAATGGATTCAAGTTTAACAACCTACTTTTGCTATGCATTGTTCTACCCCCTTCTAAATTATTCATGTCTGTTGTGAATGTTTCTCGTTGCACTAATTTAATGATACGACAATGTGCACTACGAACTTCTGTTACTGTTAGTGAGCCGGTCAGCTTGCTATTTTTACGTCTTGTGTTATGACAAAAACGGAACATGTATGCGACTACTCTATTTAAAAGATCTATGGCTGAGTAGCGTTGCAGTATATCTCCTATATTCGAATGACTAGCTAAAACGGTAAGGCGTTTCCGTTCTGGCACTTCGATCTTGTCTATATTGCTGATCGGCCAGTAAGTTTTGTCTGTCCCTAACCAATTTGGACCGTTCAACCACATGTTATTTTTAATAAATTGAGAGGGTAATTGTCCTCTCGACACGAAATCTGCAGGATTTTCCATCGTCGTTACGTGAAACCAATTTTGTGGATCGGTTTCGGTTTGAATTTCACTGACCCTATTGGCAACGAATGTTTTTAATTGATGTGGAGCCGTTTTTATCCAGTGAAGCGTGATGCTTGAATCAGACCAGAATCTGACTTCCGTGAAATTAGTGTGCGTCAACGCCTTTTTGGTCTCCTTGTATAATTTTACAAGAAGTCTAGCTGCACAAAGTTCGAGACGTGGTAAAGTAAGTGTTTTTACTGGTGCAACCCGTGATTTTGCACATAGTAAATGAACTGAATGTTGTTGAGATTTGTTGGTGGCTCGAATGTAAATACATGCGCCATACGCGCTCTCACTCGCATCGCAAAACCCATGGAGTTGCAATTCTACTGGTTGATCTATTGTGGTTCTACGAGGTGTAGCAAAATTATTTAATAAATGTAATTCGTTTTTAATTTCCAGCCATGATTGTTGTATAGTCTGGGGCACGGATTCATCCCAGCCAATAGCAGTCTTCCACATTTGCTGCATAACGATCTTAGCCTTTATTATTACAGGCCCAAGCAAACCGAGTGGGTCAAACAATTGTGCTATTTGCGATAGAATTACTCTCTTGGTAAGACGTTGTTGCTGTGGTAATTGTTTTATCGTATAAATAATGTTGTCGTTAGATGGATTCCAAAAAATACCTAATGTTTTTTGTGTTTCTGCTGTATCTAAGCATAACGAAATTTGTTGTTTGGTTCGCAAGTCCGCAATTAATCTCGGATCATTGGAGGTCCATTGCCGTAAATGGAAACCTCCTGATCTCGCTAAGGCAATTAATTCGTTTCGAAGATTTAACCCATCTTCGAAATTAGAAGCACCTGTCAACAAATCATCTACATAGAAATCCCTCGCGAAAACTTCTGACGCTGTAGGGAACCTTTTGGCTTCGTCTTGTGCTAATTGCTTCAAGCATCGAACAGCTAAAAAGGGAGCCGACGCTGTACCGTAAGTGACGGTATTTAATTGAAACGTTTTAACTGGCTTATCCATAGAATCTCGCCATAAAATATTTTGAAATACTCTATCTTCCTTATGTACCTGGATCTGACGAAACATTTTCTCTATGTCCGCGGTAATCACGTACGCGTGTAAACGGAATCTAAGGACAATTGCGAAGAGAGTATCCTGAATTGTAGGGCCAGTTAATAACGCATCATTAAGAGATATACCTGAACTACTCTTCGCCGACGCATCGAAGACTACCCTAACCTTTGTCGTAGAGCTCGAGTCTTTTACGACCGCATGGTGCGGTAAGTAGTATCCCGGATTACACAGGTCATTCGAGGTCTCAGTCATATGTCCTAATTGAATGTACTCCCTTAGAAATTCTGCATATTGTCTAAAAAGTTCCGAGTTGTTCTGTAATCTGCGTTCTAAACTGTAAAATCTTTTTAATGCTATGGCTTTAGAGTCACCTATAAGGTTCCTTTTGTCATTAAAGGGCAACCTAACCGTATACCGTCCCTGCTTATCCCGAGCGGTGTGTCGGACAAAGTGATTCTCGCATGCTGTCTCTTCTGCAGATAAAAATTGCTTCTCCGCAATTTCTTCTATTGTCCAAAATTGGCTAAGTTGTTTGTCAAGTGAAAGGGCCACATGACATACCCTACCTGGATTGTTCGGTGTCCGCTGTTTCGGTACGCTCATTTCGCCAGTGACTATCCATCCTAAATGAGTGTCTTGTAAGATGATTGCCTTGTTGCACAGTTTGATTTGACCGGACTTAAGTAGACTATAGAACAACGTGCTACCAAGGAGTGCATCTATTTCCCTTGGTTTATAAAAATTCGGGTCTGCTAACTGTATGTGTCTCGGTATGTCGATAGCGTTCCGGTTGACCTGGCGCAACGGTAACAGTCCCGTGATGGAAGGTAATACAATAAATGTTACCTGCGACTCAAATGTGTTATTTGATGCCCTTATATTTGTTTTAACGGAATATTCCGCGCTCGTACTAATCTGCCCTAATCCCGAGAAAGATAGATCTATTTTATGTTTTTCTAATTGCAACCTTTCCGCGAGTCTGTGGGTTATAAAATGCGTTTGTGACCCACCATCAAGTAATACGCGACACGAGTGTTCATTGTTGTGCTTGTCTAAGATTCTAATTTGCGCGGTACCAAGCAATACCTCGGAATCGTAAGCTACAGTTAAAGTGGCCTTTACGCTATCTACCGACTTCGATGGGGCTGTAGGCCATTGTCCACTATTTGCAGTTACCTCACGTGTCTGGTTTGTGAAATGGAGAAGCGTATTGTGTTTCTTCTGGCATTTCCGACAATTTCCGAATCGACAGTTGCTAGCTATATGGTTTGCGCGAAGACAATTAAGACAAAGTCTTATTTTCTTCGCGGCATCTAGGCGATCGTGAACTGACATTTTCAAGAAAATTGGACAAAGGTAGATCTGATGATCCGCCTGGCAAATAACACAATTATATACACCTTGAGTGTTCGTCGATACATACGATTGCCCACGATTTTGAGGTTTCAAACGTAACCGACTTTCCTGCGAAGTTGCGATTTCTTCCTCAAAGTCATCTCCGCGTGCGCGTTTATATATATACTCAATCAATTGTTCGAATTTAGGGATTTCTGTATCGTCTAAGGTTCGATCCCAATCCCGTCGAGTATTTTTATCTAGTTTCCTCGTAATTAAGTGCACTAGCATTGTATCCCAGTGTTGAACGGGTTGACCTATCGCTTTTAATGCATTCGCATGTACCTGGGCCTGCTCAGCTAATCGATTGAGATTCGCGGGCGTATCTCGAGTAACCTCCGGAAGGTTTAGTAATAGCTTCAGATGAGCGTGTATGATTTTCCGCGGTTTATTGCAACGCTTTTGT
Organism: Macropis europaea; assembly: GCA_916610135.2. NCBI lineage: Eukaryota > Metazoa > Arthropoda > Insecta > Hymenoptera > Melittidae > Macropis > Macropis europaea. The sequence goes on from OU744346.1 coordinate 35,525,518, forward strand.
AATGCCTCCCAAGCTACCAAATAGTTGTTTTCTGTCGCGTTTAATGAAGCGATTACTGACGTTGCTTCTCCCCTAAGTGCGTTCTTTAGTAGGTGAAATTTGTGCACGCCGATTAATTCATCGTTATCGTGTACCAGGGATTTAAACGAATCATGGAAACTCTGCCATTCAATGAGATTTCCATCAAAAGGTTTCAGTTCTATCTTTCGAAGAAGCGCATTTGTCTGCTTGGTTACGCTACTCGGGGAGTCTACCATCCTACTCGTTGACGCGGGTCGTCCGAGAGTGCGTAACGCTGCCAAACGCTCACTTAGTAAATCCGCGGCTAGATAATATTGGTCTTCGAATTGTACCCGATCTAAAGCACTGTCCGCTTCGTCATCTTGTACTTCGATTGCTAACTGAACTTCTGAGAATGTATTAAAAAATTGTTCGAGTTTTGTTTGACGCGTTTCTAATGCCGAAATGGGTGCTTCCCGGTTATCGTTTAGATATGTTACAATTCGAGTTAATTGAGCTTTGATCGCGGCTCGCTGTTTTCTTAAGGTTTTGATATCGGTCGCTTGCGTCACGGTAGACATTTTGATCGAGATCGAAGCAGATTCTTAGAGTAGATAGGAGTGTATGATAGGAATGTGATTCGTTCGTGCTCACCCACAAGAAGATTTGCTATCTGCTCTCTGAATGCTGCTAGTACTGCTGCTGCGTCTGCTGAAATCCTTCAGCTTCAATTGATTGCGATGAAAACGAGCACCGCCGATGATGGGCTAGGTAGACGTAACCGACTCCTTGGTCGCTGTGGTCCAACCGGAAACGTCGTGTGTCCGTAGATCATCTGCTCCCTGGATCAGCTGGTCCAGCGGCAATCCACGTCCGATGTCTCCTCACTTGGATACCACCACACTGAATAGTTGTTGAGTCCGGATCACTCCAAATCGACCCGGCTGCTCTCTTCTGGATTCCACAGTGAATCCGGTTGCCTTCTGGATCTCACAATAGATCCGGCTCGAAGGACCAAAAATGTTGTAGCGTCACAGCGTCGACGGGTGTGTTTCGCGACGATAAAATGATGCTGACTTCGAACTGGGTTGTAAGTCCAGTGAAGCCTTTCGTAAATGAATAGAGTGGACTGTATAGATTGAATGTATGAATATGCTCTCTCGTGTAATAGTAATGTACGAATAATGTCTATGGTTTCAGCTATGCTTAATTTATACTGTTTTCGGTTGCTGGTATGCGACCAATCAGCGTGCGTGAAATTAGGTAGCGTCGAAGCGCTGCGTTGTGGTTTTCTCCCACCTTGCCCTTCGACCTTGGCTCGGGCGCTGCAGTTAGGCGCGTACGCTGGTATGCGGACAAAGTTGCACACGGTATTAAAAAATTAATGTTCGGAATTTACAGTAAAGACGCAACAAGATATTTTGGTTCAAAGTTTATAAAATTTTGGTCTGCACTTGTAGTACGATTATAGACGACCGGTGTTTCAACAGAACGTCATAGGTACAACGGTAGAGTGACTGTCTACTATGCTGGAGGTCCCAGGTTCAAGGCCGCATGGGATTACAATTATTTTTCTGTATTTTTTTTTCACTTTAATCAAATATATGCAGTGTAAATCATTTTTATTTAATCTGACTTTAATTTTAAAATCGAAAATGCATCACGAAGCGGTGCCGATTGATGTCGCGGCACTCATTGTCAGGGCTGTGTACTGCGGACACCGTACAATAAAAGAGCGATGCCATAGGATCAATGATAGTCGTAAATCAACAAATCTTAATTATTATTTGGATTATTTAGAATTTTTTTGCCGTAACTGTAAAATGAAAAATATTTTTGCCGTAAATGTCCACAAAGTCACTCGAAGCCGCAACAAATAGAACATATGTACGTGTGAAAATATAAAAATGAAAAATGCATTTTCGATCTTGAAAATAATGTAAGATTAAATAAAAGTGATTTACGCGGTAAACATTTTATTAAAGTGTGGAAAAAATAGAGAAAAATAAAGTGTAACCCCGTGCGGACTTGAACCCGGGACCCTTCAGTATAGTAAACAGTCACTATACCGCTGTACCTACGACGCTCTGTTGAGACACTGGTCATCTATAATCGTACTACAAGTGCAGACCAAAATTTTATAAACTTTGAACCAAAATATCTCAAAAACCAAGGCCCATTCTACGGAAACCCATTAGGGTTTTGTTGCAGGATATGTGTACTACAAGTTATGCCTACTGTCGCTCCAAAAGCGATTTCCACACCCTGGTGTTCCCCTTGTTAGTTTCTGCGATACAGTAAATCCTCCCACATTAACCCTCGGCTCGGAATCGAATAGGGTCAGTTTGGGCATACCGAGACTACATTTCCAGCCTCGCAGCTCGCCTTTGAAGTTCGCCGAACAAAGAAAAGGACAGCGAATGAAAGAGAAGGATGGAATGAGAGTCGAGGAAACCAAGAGATTTAAAAACCCGCGTACCAAAAGTTATAATAAAGACGACACTTACACTTTTTTATTTTTAACTTTTTCTGTATGAAAAAGTTTATAACATATTGATGAGATTGTTCTGATCAAAATGAGACCAAACATGATATAATTTGGATCACATTTACTTATTAATACTTATTGAGCTACTCATTTCATTGTCGCTTCGAATGAATTACAAAAACGGATAGCTAGCAAAATACATGAAATATCTCTACACATTGTCCGTCGAATACATAAACTTGCCTGTGACATTGTGTAACAGCCTACGTTTTTCGGACAGTAGGAGGGGACAGCCTACATTTTACGGCAGAGTCTATGTTTTATGTACTTTTCCGGCATCATGATTTTGTAATTTATCAGAAGCTTGTAGCGAAGATTACACATGTGTCGAACAATAATTACATGTTTCAGCTCAGCAAAATTCTCGGAAAAATTTAAAAAATTGTTTCAGTTCCTTTAAGTTTTCACAACTTTTCTATTATTTTTTAGCAAAATGACTTTGCGATAATGGAGCTAAATAGAATAAAATGAGTTAGACATGTTAGAAATCGGTCCAGGGTGTCAGGATAAAATTAAGAAACACATCCCTTGACGGTTCTGGGGTAAGTGCTGAGTGGTCCAAAACAGTCCTCTTACCAGAAGGCATACTCGCCTTCCCCACTCCGTGGCCAGATCCTTTAGGAACAATGTCTCTTTTCTTGGGAAATCAGCAGTACGACGTCGGGTCGCCTGCCACCCTTAAAACTCTCTCTCATGCCTCTTTCAAACAAACACACTATGACACCCGATAGCCATACGACTTCGAGTCAATGGCTAACGTCTGGTGCCCACCCATCAAGCCATACTCTCAACATACGGACACAAGCAGTCCTCAAGCCAGTCATAAATAAGGCAAAGGCAGAATAGCGTCGGGCTAACTACCTTCGACCCTTCTTAAAATTCGGCGACGCTAACAGACAATAAGTATGAAATAAGTAAATGTGGTCCAAATTGTATCATGTGTGATGTCATTTTAATCGGAAAAGTCTCACGAATATGTTAAGAACATTTTCAGATAAAAAAACGTAACATTAAAAAAGTTATGTTATTATATTATGAACTGTCAAGCCGTGCACTCTCATGAAAAGACCGTCGCCGAGTATTGCATTACGAACATCACACACTTGACTGACTCCGGCATAGGCGTAAAACAACACATAGGACAGTACGAGGGAACAACCAGTTGGGACACTAGGGGAGACATTACTGTATCTCGATAAAAATGTGAACGTATATGAGGTTGTGCAGAGTGGCCCAGGTTTTTCCAGATAAACTGTTCCAGGATTTTCTACAAATAGAAATAAGAAACAACTTTTATACAAAACAGATCATAAACGTTTTATTCAAATGTTCAATAAAAAATGGGAAGTGCAAAATAAGAAATAGTCCCCTACATGGTACGTCATGAAAATTATTCGACGATATTTCATTGAAAGACAAATCAATGAAAGTCTAAGCATTGGATTAAGAGTTGCATACGCTGAAACGAAACAAAATTGATTCGAAATTCATGTGGTAATAAGTTCTTTTCTTCTATATCAGTATGGTATTAATTATTTTCAAAAGAGTACAATCATTTAGTCAAATGCAGTATGAACAAATTAAATTAACATCATCAATGTGTAATAACGCTATACTACATATAATACTTTTTAATAAACTCTGTATGGATATATATTTCTATAACATTCCTTTCGCAGTCTTATTTGTAGAGCACCCTCATGTGGTTTTTCTTGGAATATCCTGTGCAAAATCGCCCAATTCATTTTACCTTCAAATAAAAAAAAAAGAAGTCCATACACCCGCGCCGTGTGAATCATTTTTTATAACGCGGTCTGAATTAGAATATTGAACGGTTACAGCAGCGCCATTGTTATCCGGAGGTTATGCCATAGGTATACCGGGTAGCACAATCGATTGAAACGATTTGCTTTGATTTCAGCGACACGAACCGGACCCAGCATTACGTACACAATGGTGTTTGTCATTCGAGGGGTTTGCACGGTACATGATGGACAAGGACAATTATGCCTTCCCAAACGAGTACGCGACACCATCTGAGACTGAAATGCAACAGCCATTGTCCCAGTATTACATCGCTAGCTCCCATAACACCTATTTAACTGGTCATCAACTCAAAGGAGAATCTTCTGTGCAACTTTATTCACAAGTATGTAATCCTGCACAAAACACTGGATCATTAATGTGACAAGACATTTAATTGTTTAACATCATCCTGCATAAAGAACACCAAGATTATTTGACTATAAATTATGTAGTTGTAATTAACTTTCTAATGTCGAAGAAAATTTAAAGCATTAATAAAATTGTCTTGATTGACCGCGATTTTTTTACTGAATTTAGAAAATATATAGAAAATGTAATAATGTAGGCGGCAGGTGTTTAGTGTGTTGAGTTTAGGGAGATTGAATTGGTAGAGGGTTGGATAGTACCGACACGGAAAGCGGAAGGTCCCGGGTTCGATTCCCGGTCTAGTTCACCCAATTTTTTCTCCCTTACAATATCACGATATTACTTTATATTATATTAAAAATATTACATGCAAGATTCATGTGTATTAATAAAATTGACACATTGTTTTATTATTTTCGTTTATTACAGCATTGTCCAGTAATAACTGAACAGAAGTATAAGAATGTTTGGAACTTATGGAGATTCCACATGATAGAATATTCTTTATGACAGCAAATTTGTTTTATAGGTGCTGTTAACAGGGTGTAGGTGTGTGGAACTCGATTGTTGGGATGGCGATGATGGGTCTCCTGTTATTTATCACGGACACACTTTCACCACAAAGATTCCATTTCGATCAGTCGTCGAAGCTATTGATAGAAGTGCTTTCGTCAGTTCTCCGTACCCTGTGATTCTGTCCATCGAAAATCATTGTTCTCAAAGTCAACAAGCTCGAATGGCCCAAATATTTCTAGTATGTTATCGATACTTGTATATTTGACGTACATTATAAAACGCGCTTGGAAAAATTATTTATTTGTTTCACTAGAACTTTTTGAGACTGACCACTTTCATCAGACTTTGTTCCTTCCTTTGTTGCATTGATGAAAAATAAGAAGTAGGTTGTAAATCGGGGTCAAAACGTTGACTGCCACACCGCGTCGGGTTATATGAATTAGCGTTTGATTCTCATCATTAAAAAATGACTCCTATCTGAAAGAGCAAACTTTATTGTGAACGTATCAAAAGATAGTAATACATTGTGATATGATCGATATATATATATAATTTTACTACATAATCAAAATAACGAAAAATGACCGTTCTCGTGCCACCCTTCAGGTTAATAAAAAGGGGTGGCAATTCTCCAGGTTCGAATATGTCGAAGATGTGTATTCAAATTTTGTTAGGCACGGCTTTGTCGACAACACCCACGTCGAAAATTCATTGTAGACATACATGGGCAAATGCGGCTTAAGCATCATACTTATCTATTATTCAATTGTAACGTATTATTTACTTTTCCTGTTCTATAAATTATGGATAATTTTTTCCACGTTATCCTATAGTACCCAAATTTTTAATATATTCTTATCTTATAATCTAACTTGATTTTAATGTCATATTAAGAACCTCTTTTCTTTATTACAACCTCGTAAGCAGAAATTAAATTGGTGTCCCACGTTTTTTTAGGCCAAGGTATTTTACCGGTCTACAACAAGTAATAACGACTTGAAACATCGTTTTTTACATTTACACTTATTCAACGATGTACTAGTTAAGTAGAAGATGAATATCTGAATTCAATGTCATTCAAAAATAAATTTTAAATTCAGAACACTTTATAAGGAATTCTTGGCATATGTTTATGGAAAAAGACCCTTCTTTTCAATCGCACTACGAATTGTATGTCGACAAGCAAGAGATCCCTCGTGCAACAAAATCTGAAATGTCTAAATAAATTTTCTTTAAAATATGCGGATACATGTACAGAGTGTTTCGCCTAACTCGAGCAGTTAAAATATCTCGGTTGCTTTTCATCACTCGGAAAAAATGTTCAGAAAGAAACTGAATGGTGCAAAGGGACAAATATTTTGATTGACAGACCTTTTTTTTTACTTAACTTTTTTACGAGATTTCAAGGGCAACGACGTTTTTTTAAATGGATCATTGTATTTTCATTACCGCAGTATTGTAGCTCATAAAAACACGAATTCAACGGTATATAATATGTAAACCTCCACATGACCTTGAACGAGAAAAATCATGAGATGTGTGGCACCAATTTCAACATGAACTTGTGTGAAAACAGTAAACGAATGAATTTCAATTTCACTGGGACAGAGTTTCGTGTGATACGTAATGTTTGTAAATAAAGGTCTCTTTTGATCTTTTGATGGACGTTTACAAGAACCATATCAAGCGATAATAGTAGCAGACGATTCATCGTTAGTATTAGAAGTTTATCAAAAGCTCATTATTACGTACAGTCAAGCAGAGAAAGTTGAAATGATTCTGATTTACGGAGAAGCTGGGAGAAACTATACGCATGCACAACAGTTGTATGCATAAAGACATCCACATCATCGATGTTCTTGCAGGCAGAGTTTTGATCGCGTAGTGAAACTACTTAATGTAACAGGCAGTGTAAATTCATCAACAAAATATCGTAATAAAACTAAAACAAATGAAGAGGCTGATTAGGGGATAGATTATATCCCAAACAACCAGGATTTTTCTCGTTCAAGGTCATGTGAAGGTCTACTTATTATATACCGTTGAATTCATTTTTTTATGAGCTACAATAGTACGGTAATGAAAATACAATGATCCATTTAAAAAAACGTCGGTGACCTTGAAATCTCGTAAAAAAAGGTCTGTCAATTAAAATATGTGTGCCTTTGCACCATTCAGTTTCTTTCTCAACATTTTTTCCGTATCATGAAAAGCAACCGAGATATTTTAACTGCTCGAGTTAGGCGAAATACCGTGTGTATATTTTGATTCAACATCTCAGACAGTGGACGAATGAACTTTTAATTATGTTTTATTAGAACATATTATGCTGGGTCCACACTGGGCAGAACTGTTTGCGAACTGCCCGCTAACAGAAACAGCATCATATCCACACTGGAGCTCGCGAACAGCTCGCTAGCAGATCACAAGCAGTTACAGGCTTGTTCGCTCGGTGTTTGAGTGCAGTTCACTATTGATCTTGCTCGTATACACATTCTTAGATTTTATTTTTTATCATTCATTTTTCGCATCGGACAGGTATGGATGGTCTCGATATAATTCGATTAATATCGGAATTTTCGAATCGTTCCACTCCATATCGATGCTCACTAGTCGTAGATCGAATACAAACTGAAGCTTGATAGCAAAGTGATCGTCAAATTCACCAAGAACGTGTTACAAACGCGCCCAGACACGCATTGAGTTCGCGAACAGATCCTTTTATGTTCCGCCTCCCGAGCGAACACTGTTCGCTGTTCGCTGACCTCTTCGCTGCTCGCTGTTCGCAAAAGTGTCTATATTGCCGGCGAACACAGTTTGTAAACTATTCGCGAACTGCTTGCGAACAACAGTGTGGACCCGATATTAGGAGTTCATTGTATCGATTTTCATAACTTTTTAACATGTTGTCTGCCACAGTAAAAACTGCTATACTTTGTTAGATACATTGTAATGTCCTAATTTAAATGTAAATTCTGAACGAACAAATACTTGGTTACTTCACCGCATAGCTGTTACCTTATATTATTATGAGAGTATTAATTCTACTTAAGATTGTGTAGCGGCACTTCCCGACCTCGCCAGCAGAGGGATCAGCAGCGCACAGACTTTCCCGCAAGTCCACGACCATCCTGCGCTCTGTATATATACACCTACGACCTGACTCTCACTATCCCGCGTCTAAGGCACGGGCCTGCTATGTAGCCTTACTGACGAGTCCCCCCAGCAGGCCCCGGACGAAACGCTCTATCCTCTTTCCTCCTTCCTTTCTTTTCTGAAATCCCTGCACAGCACCACCGCTACAATTGTATAAGAATTCGTAGTTACTTGGGGAAATAAAATTTGAGGTGCTCGACCATCGGGACAATGTATTAATAACATTTTCTTGTAAAACTATCGGAAATAGTTACAAAAATGTGGCGTCCGTTACGATTAACAACCTGTACAAGAAGTCATCAAGCACATTATAATTTTCTTTGTAGTTTATATATTCATCATAATTTTTGAATACGAAATTTATGATCATTTGTTTGTAATACATTTTCTTATGTTTCTGTTTGTATAACGTATTGACATAGTTAGTCCCGAAATACCTCAAATATCCAATACTTGTTTATATAGTTGCATAGAAAAATGAGAAAATAGACATAAATGTAAAATTATATTGATGCTATTTCAGTCTGTTTTTGGTGAAAAACTCGTATCCAAATTTCTCTTTGAGACCGATTTTGGTGACGATCCGCAACTACCATCGCCATCGCAGCTACGCTATCGAATATTAATAAAAAATAAGAAACTGGTGGTGGATCCCACTGGACCTCTAGCGCACACTCCTTTGGGTCATCGAGGAAAAATGCTCATGTCCGACCGTGCATCTTCTATGAAACAAATGCGTACGGACGTAAGTACTGCATCCGTCGTGGATTATTTCATCGAGGACGATGATGACGAGGAAGACGACGATGAGGACGATAACATTGATGGTAATAAAAATTTTCACCACTTTAAACATTGCTCTCATTTATAAGTAAATTTGATGTTATCCAGATATAAGTTAATGGGTTTTCCCCCTCTTTTCCATAAAACAAGTCTTCCAGTAAGAAATAATTGAAGTTGTACATACATTTTGTTGTACAGTTAATCATTTTCAGTTAGACCTATACAAATGTTCAGATACGAGTGGACAGCAATTCAAAGAATTCTCTCTAAAACATTTGTATTATATGTGTTTACTTTTATTGTGGTAATCATTCACTATTTATACATTCAAACTAACAAAGTCATTTTAAGTCCTTGTCTACTGTGCGTTGCTGGAAAGATGGCAAGCGGAAGGAATGCGGGTCTGATAGAGTGAAACATAATAGGTCCACCTAGTCGAACACAATCATAAAAACAGAGCACATGCATTTTTTTTATTGGCCAACACGGTCACATCTACTAATCTGATCATATGATCAGCATCCTGTGACAAAGAGAGCGAACAGGACACATCGAGATCGAGTGGGATAGAACGATGCGATGAACTTTAAAGCAATAGCTTAAGCATTTCAGAATGTTAACCATTCATATTTCGTGTATCCGCGGTTGGCTTTGAAACGTATCCCCCGCAGATATGGGAATTTCACTACTATGCAGCATGTGCCACCAAAAACCTAAATGTATGGGTTTCGGAATCTTTAAAGGCGGAACGAGCGGACTACAATAAATCCTCCCACATTGACCCTCAGCTCGGAATCGAAAAGGGTCAGTTTGGGCATACCGAGACTATATTTCCAGCCTCGTAGCTCGCTTTTGAAGTTCGCCGAACAAAGAAAACGACAGCGAATAAAAGAGAAGGATGGACTGAGAGTCGAGGCAACCGAGAGATTTAAATACCCGCGTACCAAATGTTATAATAAAGACGACACTTAAACTTTTTTATTTTCAACTTTTTCTGTATGAAAAAGTTTATAACATATTGATGAGATTGTTCTGATCAAAATGAGACCAAACATGATATAATTTGGATCACATTTACTTATTAATACTTATCGAGTAACTCAGTTTATTATCGCTTCGAATGAATTACAAAAACGGATTGCTAGAAAAATACATGAAATATCTCTACAAATTGTCCGTCGAATACATAAGCTTGCCTGCGACAGTGTGTAACAGCCTACATTCGTCGGACAGTACGACGGAACAGCCTACGTTTTTCGGACAGTATGAGGGGACAGCCTACGTTTCACGAAGAATATGAGTGAATAACAGTCTATATTTTACGTACAATCTGAGGAAGTAGCTTGTATTTTATGTATTCTGTGAGGGAACAACCTACGTTTTACGAGAAATCTGGAATAACAGTCTACATTATTCGGACAGTACGAGGGAATAGCCTACATTTGTCGGACAGTACGAGGAAACAGCGTACATTCGTCGGATAGTGCGAGGCAACAGCCTACATTTTACGGCGGAGTCTATGTTTTATGTACTTTTCCGGCATCACGTATTTGAAATTTATCAGAAGATTGTAGCGAAGATTACATATGTACCGAATAATAATTACATGTTTCAGCTCAGCAAAATTTTCAGAAATATTTAAAAAATTATTTCAATGTTTTTTTTCATTTTTCATAACTTTTCTATTATTTTTTAGCAAAATGACCTTGCGATAATGGAGCTAAATGGAGTAAAATGAGTTATACAACAAAAATGAAACAAGTAAATGTGGTCCAAAATATATCGTGTTTGATGTCGTTTTAATCGAAAAAATCTCACGAATATGTTAAAAACATTTTCAAATAAAAAAAGTAACATTAAAAAAGCTATATTATTATATTATGAACTGTCATCAAAAGAGCCGCCGCCGCGTATCGCATGACACACATCACACGCTTGACTGACCCCAGCATAGGCGTAGGAACAACACATAGGACAGTACGAGGGAACATCCAGATGGGACAGTAGGGAAGACATTACTGTACTTACTATTAGATACCGGAAAAAGTACGTGTGGATTTACAGTACAAAATTCAAGTAAACTAAACTTTCTCGAAACAATTTTAATTAACAACGTAATCACCACTTGTTTCTATAACTCTTTTCCAACGTTGTATAAGCTTATACATTCCATTATTATAAAAGTCTCGAGTTTTACTTGCTAAAAAATGAATTAACTGCAGTTTTGATCTCGGCATTGTGGACACGCCGTTCCTCTCGCGAGGTTACAAAAAATCTGCGTGGCCAAGTCAGTGGAGCGTCGAGGCCTCCGCCGCCGATAAACAAAAACGCATCGCCATCGCATATGGCGCGATTCTTAAAATTCGTCTACAATTCGGCCAGCCTGACATTTTGGTCGTCCTCGACCAACGGTGGTGAAAGTAACATTATCGTAAATAAAGTAAACAGTTCTCTGAAGAATATAAGGTTTCGGATACAAAAATCAAATGCGCAGAAAGATAATGCATAAATTAAAATCGAGAAATTCTGTTTAGCCCTATCGTGGACGAATATATCGTTTCATTTGATCTGGGCTCACTGTGCCCGTATATGGTATTTGAGTTACTTGAAATCCATCGATATCGCCAACGATATATCGATCCATATCTAACACCTTTTTAACTTCATATGGAACTTTATATTTAGGAACTAATTTCTTATTTATTCCTACGGTAGTATCTACATTTCTTATCATTACTAAATCTCCGACAAAATATGTGGCGGCTGTTTTACGTTTCTTATTGTAATAATATTCGTTCGAATGCTGTGTCTTTATAATTTTATTTGACGCCTTTTCACGAATGGATACTAAATCTCGATTTTCATCATTATGATGATCAAGTGTTAATCTTACACAATCATTTATTTTTCCCAGTTGATCTACACCAAATACAGTAATGTCTCCCCTAGTGTCCCAACTGGTTGTGCCCTCGTACTATCCTATGTGTTGTTCCTACGCCTATGCCGGAGTCAGTCAAGCGTGAGATGTTTGTAATGCGATACTCGGCGGCGGTTCTTTTGATGAGAGTCACGGCTTGACAGTTCATAATATAATAACATAACTTTTTTAATGTTACGTTTTTTATCTGAAAATGTTTTTAACATATTCGTGAGACTTTTCCGATTAAAATGACATCAAACATGATATAATTTGGACCACATTTATTTATTTCATACTTATTGTATAACTCATTTTACTCTATTTAGCTCTATTATCGCAAAGTAATTTTGCTAAAAAATAATAGAAAAGTTGTGAAAAATTAAAATAAAATTGAAACAATTTTTAAAATTTTTCCGAGAATTTTGCTGAGCTGAAACATGTAATTATTATTCGACACATGTGTAATCTTCGCTACAAGCTTCTGATAAATTACAAAATCATGATGCCGGAAAAGTACATAAAACGTAGTCTCTGCTGTAAAATGTAGGCTGTTCCCTCGTACTGTCCGAAAAACGTAGGCTGTTACACACTGTCACTGGCAAGCTTATGTATTTGACGGACAATGTGTAGAGATATTTCATGTATTTTGCTAGCAATCCGTTTTTGTAATTCATTCGAAGCGATAATGAAATGAGTTACTCGATAAGGTATTAATAAGTAAATGTGATCCAAATTGTATCATGTTTGGTCTCATTTTGATCAGAACAATCTCATCAATATGCCGTAAACTTTTTCATACAGAAACAGTTGAAAATAAAAAAGTTTAAGTTTCGGCTTTATTATAACATTTGGTACGCGGGTTTTTAAATCTCTCGGTTGCCTCGAGTCTCATTCCATCTTTCTCTTTTATTCGCTGTCCTTTTCTTTGTTCGGTGATCTTCAAAGGCTAGCTGCGCAGCTGGAAATGTAGTCTCGGTGTTCTCCTACTGTACCAATTCGATTCTGAGCTGAGGGACAATAGGGGAGACATTACTGTATTTCCATCTCGGAAATATTAACATCAATTTCGAAAATTCCTAAAACTCGCAATTTGGAACCATTTATTCCGCACAAATCGTAATTTTTCTTTACGATCGGCAAACGTAAATTCTTCGGCGCATAACTTTGTTTAATCATGCTTATTGGCGATCCGGGATCAATTATCGCGCTGAACATATACTTACAGCGGTCACCGTTCTCGTCGAATGCAGAAAACATTAACGGTACCGTGTATGGTGGATGTAACGCTGTCGCTTGTACTAAATTCGTCGAAACCGAAGTCGAAATCAAAGCCGGTGCAGCAGACCTCCTCTTCTCCGTACAGTCCCTGAGGTGATGATCGGTGGACCTACAACGATAACAAAGACCTTTCGATGACCTCAGTTTTTTGCATTGCGGAACGCTACGGCCGGTCTCCCCGCAATTGTAACATTTCCCGGTCACGCGTTTCGACGTCGCTTCTTCCTTTGATGTTCCCGCCTTGGCATCTAATTTCGTTGTGTTTTCGTCCTTCGAGTTGCGGTCAAACGACTTTCTTCGGGTGCAGACTGATTTTGTTAAATGCCTCGACTAGATCGGATTGTGATTTGAGTCGCGATATGCGCGCCTGATCCTGGAGGCGTGCATCGGGTATTCCATCGATAACATAATCGATTATTTCCTCTTCTGATATCGGAACACGGTTCGCGAGCACAATCTTCTCGTGATAATAATTACTGAAGGACTCATTCGATTGCCATATACGTTTTTCGAATTCCTTCCGCAGAGTTAATTTACTTTGTCGATGATCGTACATCACCCTCGTGCGTTGAATGATTTCTTCGACACTCAGACTATGTTCCGGTTTCGAGTGGAACCAATTGAAGGCTTGTCCCTTCAATTTCGAAGTGATGACAATCTTTGTAATGTTGTCGTCCAGATTGTACGTGCTTCGAACAAGATTCAGTTGTTGTTCCCATTTCCAGGATGAATTGTTGGAGCTATCAAACTCGCACAACAATTCGCTAACTCCCCTTACGTTAATGTTCGTTGATACGCTACCCATCCGTCCCGTTCTTTCAACGTTACTAGCGGGGGTTGATGACATTGCTCGTTCTCTTCTCATAAATTTCAATTCCCTACAAAGTAAGTCTCTTTCTCTTCTAACGAGATCAAGTTCCTTGAAAATCTGGTCACTTTCGATTCGCGGAACTTCTGGAACGCTCGCCGCCGTCGGTGTCGGATTATATTAGGTTGGTGCATATGAAATGTCGGTTTTTTTTTACATGTGAACGTTTGTCTCCCTGTTTTCGTTATGCTTTTGTTTTTGGCATAACCTCGTTTATAGTCGTGCTGTCCATTGCCAGAGTCACATTTCAACAAAAGATTTTGTCAAAAGACTTTCATTTTTTTAAACATTTAGAACAGTTTTTACGGGCTAAACAGTATGAAAATGAAGACAGCCTGAAAAATTCCATATTAGAGTTTATTGATTCTAAAGATCAGAATTTCTTTAAGACAGACATTTATGCATTAAAATCTCGTTGGGAAAAGTGTATTCAAGCAAATGGAGCATATTTTAATTAAATAAACAGCTTTTGAAAAAAGGTTTTATATATTCACTTAAAAATCCGACATTTCATACGCACCAACCTAATAGTTATTGCTAACAACGACGCCATCCTCTTGAACCGAAAAATTGCTCAGTTCCTTTTCCAAAGTTTTCCATACATCTGGATCGAATTCTGACAATCTGTCGGTTACTTCGCTTTTGTTTCCAGCGATGGCTAAATTTCTTGTGCGCAATGCTTCCTTCAATTGCAGAACAGTGTAAGTACTTGGCTCCCTGAACGACATGACTGCAGTTATAATTCCTCAGCTCTTAGTCGCAGAATCTTCACACGTAGTGAACAAAATTTTGCGCACAGCGAACAGAATTTTTGCACACAACGAACAGAGCTTCACACACAGCGAACAGAACTTTCGCACACAGCAAACAGAATTTTCACACACAGCGAACAGAACTTCGCACACAGCGAACAGAACTTTCGCGCACAGCGAACAGAATTTTCGCACATAGCGAACAGAACTTTCGCGCACAGCGAACAGAGCTTTCGCGCACAGCGAACTGAGCTTTCGCGCACAGCGAACGGAATTTTCGCACACAGCGAACAGAATTTTTAAATAACACTCCGGACCACGTATTCACTTGAATCCATAAACACCCGTTGGAATTCAATTCTTTGAAAATTGAACTTTATCCCATTTTTGAAAATCTGTGGGCACGCCGTTCCTCTCGCGAGGTTACAAAGAATCTGCGTGGCCAAGTCAGTGAAGCGCCGAGGCCCCCGCCACCGATAAATAAAAACGCATCGCCATCGCATATGCCGCGATTCTTAAAATTCGCCTACAGCATCGTTTTCAAAGTGCTTATTTACAGAAAAGTTTGACATGTACAAAAGCAAGCCATGGTCACAAAAAGACAGGTCTCAACTTTATAGTAACGAGGATGTGGTAAAACTTCCCATCCAACATCCTTTATTTTTTGACAAGTCGGAGAAGCAATGTGAAGGCGTATGTTGTCGTGCAAAAGAAGTATACCCTTCCTGTTAACAAGTGCCAGTTGAATTTTTACGAGTTGGGAATGGACTTCTTTGATTTTTTTACAGTACATAACTGCAGTGTTAGTCTGGCCTCACGGAAGAAAATTGACTTGAGCACTACGACGTGTAGTACACCCAACAGTGATTAAAGTCTTCTTTGGGTAAAGACTGGTCTTCGGTAATGTGGCGGTGTGCTAGCAGGGCGTGGCAGGTGCTGAGCCGCCACTGGGTGCTTAATGACACCCAAACCCGAGTTATATCCGGTGCCTTTGACGACCCATGTCATTTAGAAAGTCGGGTGCTCCTTCATTGGTAGCGGACACATGTCCTCGAGAAATCTGACCAGTGTGACTCAAACTGATACCTTCGGGGGCTTCGGCTGCGCGAAAGCAAGCGCTGGTGTTCGGTTTCTGGAGGAGTGCGCAACACATACGGAGTACCTGGTTACTATTGATCGCATATCTCCCGTCTGCTCACCAAACAGCCTGAAGGCTCTGAGGATTCAAAATGAACATCCGATCAATTGAACGGGGCTGAAGAGTCGAATGGAGGCCGGTTCGGACATTTAGTGTAACCGGTCGCGAACGACTAGCCGCTCCTGAGGGTTTCCCCTATATCGGCATCGGTTGGTTTACCACCGGCGAAACCGCCTCGGGATGAGCGCGGAAAAATCCAGAAGTGCCACAGAGCGTTTTCTGCGGATGAGTCCTTTAGCTACGTCGTGGCCAAGGGAGGATAGCTCCTCCAATGGTCAGCGCCGTATCCACGGGGAACCACGGGGCGGCGAACTCACTGCGTACACGCCTGTACGCTCACTCTGCCCCCGACCAAAACTGAAGAGAAGACCGGTAGGCAGTTGTTGCCTCTGTTCGAACCGGTCCCTGTTCGACTCTTCAGCCCCATTCAATTGATCGGAGATTCATTTCGAATCCTCAGAGCCTTGAGGCTCTTTGGATGTTCACAGGCTGCGATCGGACGGGAGATACGCTATGGCACTCCTCCGAAACCGAACACTAGCGCTGCTTTCGCGCAGCCGAAGCCCCCGAAGGTTCCAGTTTAAGCCACACTGGTCACACTTTCGAGGACATTTGTCCGCTACCCATGAAGGAGCACCCGACCTTCTAAATGATATGGGCCGTCAAAGGCACGGGATATAACTCGGGTTCGGGGGTGTCGTTAAGCACCCAATGGCGGCCCAGCACCTGCCATACCCTGCCGGGGACAGAGGTAGCCTACAATTGCCTACCGGTGAGCTCTTCAGTTTTGGTCGGGGGCAGAGTGAGCGTACAGGCGTGTACGCAGTGAGTTCGCCGCTCCGTGGTTCCCCGTAGATACGGCGCTAACCATTGAAGGATCCATCCTCCATTTGGACACGACGTAACTAAAGGACTCATCCGCCGGAAACGCTCTGCGGCACTTCTGGATTTTTCTGCGCTCGTCCCGAGGCGGTTTCATTAGCGGATATCAACCGTTTATGCTGGTGTAGGGGAAACGCTCAGGAGCGGCTAATCGCTTCCGATTGGTTACATTAACTTACTTAGCAGAGCCGTGCCTTAAACGCGAAATAATGAGTGTCAAATCGTAGGTTTATACAGAGCGCCCCCCCGTGTCAAATATTTCAAGGCGTGATTCTACAAGCCAAAATAAGACGAAAATCAAGAATAACCAAAACGCGTCCGAGGCATCATTTTTTACTTATCGATGTGTCAAAAACGGGCTAAAATCGCCTGTCCCGCGGCAGTACTGCATACAGGCGCAGTGACTGTCGTCGCGTGATAAGTTCTCCGTGTAGAGCGCTCACTTACCGATGCAACAAAAGAAACTATGACATAAGATACGATGCGATAAAACACCACATTCTTGCGGCGATTTATAAAGAAGCACGCACCTTTTGTTGACGGCATTAAACCTGCCTACTTGAAGAAATCCACAAAGGCACATAAAAAGCCCGCCTCACGGGATTCTCAAGGAGAGAGGGTGAATGCAATTTCTAATTGATGATTTTGTCCAAAAAAAGCACCCACACGCGCTTACACACGCACCGCGATTATTGTATTCGCAAGTGTCCATGTGTACACGCACCACGATTGTCCATTTCATCACACACGCATCGCGATTATTTCATTGGCAAGTGTCCGAGAGAATTACACGCACTATGATTGTCCCGTTCACAAATGTCCACAAAGAAATGTTCAAAGCATGCACAATATTTTGCACCTAAAAACACACACGACAGGCGATTGTCCCGTTCGTGAGTGTCCACTTAATCACACACATACGAACTGTAATTACTTTACCCACGAATGCGAAATTACAGTAAATCCTCCCACATTGACCCTAATCTCGGAATCGAATAGGGTCCGTTTGGGCATACCGAGACTACGTTTCCATCCTCGCAACGCGCCTTTGAAGTTCGCCGAACAAAGAAAAGGACAGCGAATGAAAGAGAAGGATGGAATGAGAGTCGAGGCAACCGAGAGATCAAAATACCCGCGTACCACATGTTATAATAAAGACGACGCTTAAACTTTTTTATTTTTAACTTCTTCTGTATGAAAAAGTTTATAACAGATAGATGAGATTGTTCTGATCAAAATGAGACCAAACATGATATAATTTGGATCACATTTACTTAGTAATACTTATCGAGTACCTCATTTCATTATCGCTTCGAATGAATTACAGAAACGGATTGCTAGCAAAATACATGAAATATCTCTACACATTGTCCGTCGAATGTAAGCTGTGCCTCGATTATGTGGGGGAACAGCCTACGTTTGATGGTCAGTGTGAGAATCATGCTTACATTTTACGGCCAGTGTGAGAGAATCTGCCTACATTTTACGGACGAAGTAGGGGAACAGTCTTCGTTTTTGATGGATAATGAGGGGGAACAATCCTAAATTTTACGGATAATGTGGGGGAATAGCCTACGTTTGACGGACAATGGGGGGAACAGCCTAAATTTTGCGGAAAGCGTGGGGAACAGCCTACGTTTGATGGTCAGTGTGAGAGTCATGCCTACATTTCACGGTCAGTGTGAGAGAAGCAGCCTACCTTTTCCGGACGTGGGGGAACAGCCTACGTTTGACAGATGTGGAGGTACAGTCTGTTTAAGATTACAAGACTACAATTACATTTTTAACTCAGCAAAATTTTCGGAAAAGTTTTAAAAATTTTTTCAACATTTTTTTCATTTTTCACAACTGCTTTTATTTTTGACAAAATGACTTTTTGATTCCTTGGAACGTGTAGAATCATATTATGAACCAATTTTTCTTTGGTGATCAGCACCAAAATTTTCGTATTTTTAACATCGTCCTTGGGCTGCACGTGCCAGGTGCAAGAAATTTTTAATATTACAAAATTAATTTTTTAATTCAAATATATTAGTCTGTTTTCGCGATAATAGGCAAGAATTGTAAAATTCAAAGGTCCGTATTTTTTAAACAAATTCGAAACCAGCAAAATTTTGACTTACAAAAATCTCGGGCTATTTGAAACTCGACAAATTTTTCAGCCACGTTAAATGATTCAAAACTTTTTGTGTGTGAAGTCTATTACATACTTATGTACGTATCATCTCATTGTCAATATAATTTAATGTAGAATATTTTACTACTTTATACTTCTGTAATTTATAGTGTTTAGAAATATTATACTATTATAATTTCAAACGTGACTAACAACTCATTTTTGTAATGTAATCAAGGTGATAATGGAGTAAAATGAGTTATACAATAAGTATGCAATAAGTAAATGTGGTGCAAAGTATATCGTGTTTGATGTCATTTTAATCGGAAAAATCTTATCAACCTGTTAAACAAATTTTCAGATAAAAAAAAGTAAAATTAAAAAAGTTGTGTTATTGTATTATGAACTGCCAAGCCGTAAACTGTCGTCAAAAGAACCGCCGCCGCGCATCGCATTACACGAATCACACACTTGACTGACTGTGCCATAGGCGTAGGAATAGCAATAGGGTCAGTGTGAGCGTAGTACCAACAGGGTCAATGTGGGAGGATTCACTGTACTTTGCTCACGCACAGAAAAATACTACAAACGAAAAAAAATCTATAAAGCAAAAACTAAGCCTAACACTAAAAGTAAAAATAAATTGAAAAAGAGACTGCTTTCTACGCTAGAAATATTTTCCGCCGATCACAGCTGTTTTCTCGTTCGCAATAGCCACCAAACTGAGGAGACGCTGGACAAATTCCATTCGGAAGACTAAAAACTGTGTCGATGCTTTGTTATTAACCTTTAGCGCTCCGCTGCGGAGACATTCGTCATTTGTTCCGTAACTCCGTTGGCTCCGCTGCGGGGACACTTTGTTTTAATATGATTGCGCTCAAGATACTTTATCATCGTCTGCATTGGCAATTGCTATCTGTAGTTAAAAAGTGCTACGTCGATAATATTGAGGTAAAATTATTTTGTGACCCTTTATGGCGAAAAACATGAAAGTGGAGAAGAAGATATGGAGAAGAATCAAAATTATGATGAGAATTTCGAGCTGAGTCATAGTGAAGATGTATTAGATTTTTAAGTATTACAAAATGATCTAAGTATTTTAACATCTAAAGGTTACGTGGATGATGGTTCTAATACATCAAATAGTGGGAGCGGAATTATATCACGGAAGAGACGAAGAATAAGAATTATTGAAAGTGAAAGTGAAGATTCATTAGAAGACCTAGATGAATGGCGTTATGTTTATGTTTTATTGACAAGAATAAAATTATATTTATATACTATAAAAGAACAAAATACATTCACAAGTACGTGTAATTTTTTTCAATTAAAATAAGACTTCGTATATGTCAGACGCTCCGCTGCAAAAATCTGCCGAAGTTGTTAGGCAATGTTAGAGAAACAAGCGGAGCGCTAAAGGTTAATCGGTGTGTCTTTGTTTATCCCTTGCACACTCGAGGTCCGGGCAGCCGTACAGTAGTCTCCCCTAGTGTCCCAACTGGTTGTTCCTTCTTACTGTCCTATGTGTTGTTCATACGCCTATGCCGGAATCAGTCAAGCGTGTGATCTTTGTAATGCGATGCTCGGCGGCGGTTCTTTTGATGAGTGTCCACGTCTTGACAGTTCATAATATAATAACATAACTTTTTTAATATTACTTTTTTTTATTCGAAAATTTTCTTAACATATTCGTGAGACTTTTCCGATTAAGATGACATAAAACATGATATAATTTGGACCACATTTACTTATTTTATACTTATTGTATAACTCATTTTACTCTATTTAGCTCCATTATCTCAAAATCATTTTGCTAAAAAATAATAGAATAGTTGTGAAAAATTAAAAAAAAACGAAACAATTTTTTAAATTTTTCCAAAAATTTTGCTGAGCTGAAACGTGTAATTATTATTCGACACATATGTAATCTTCGCTACAAGCTTCTGATAAATTACAAAATCATGATGCCGGAAAAGTACATAAAACATAGACTCTGCCGTAAAATGTGGGCTGTTGTCTCGTACTGTCCGAAAAACGTAGGCTGTTCCCTCGTACTGTCCGAAAAACGTAAGCTGCTCCCTCATACTGTCCGAAAAACGTAGGCTGTTCCCTCGTACCGTCCGACAAACGTAAGCTGCTCCCTCATACTGTCCGAAAAACGTAGGCTGTTCCCTCGTACTGTCCGACAAACGTAGGCTATTACACACTGTCACAGGCAAGCTTATGTATTCGACGGACAATGTGTAGAGATATTTCATGTATTTTGCCAGCAATCCGTTTTTGTAATTCATTCGAAGCGATAATGAAATGAGTTACTCGATAAGTATTAATAAGTAAATGTGATCCAAATTATATCATGTTTGGTCTCATTTTGATCAGAACAATCTTGTTACCCTTATTGTTACCCTTATTTATTATCTGTCATCTCAATCAAATTTTGCGCAACACTGCTTTCCTGCCGGCACGTGCAAATATCGATGCTTTTTTGATTACATGCCAATGCCTTTACATTCTCCCATCTCTCGATCGTTGACCGTGGCCTCTCAAACAGCTGTGATCGGCGGAAAATATTTCTAGCGTAGAAAGCAGTCTCTTTTTCAATTTTATTTTACATTTAGTGTTAGGCTTTGTTTTAGTTTTTTAGATTTTTTTCGTTTGTAATATTTTTCTATGCGTGAGTAACGTAATTTCGCATTCGTCGG
The DNA here is from genome assembly GCA_916610135.2 of Macropis europaea. Taxonomy (NCBI): domain Eukaryota; kingdom Metazoa; phylum Arthropoda; class Insecta; order Hymenoptera; family Melittidae; genus Macropis; species Macropis europaea. The sequence goes on from OU744346.1 coordinate 35,547,409, forward strand.
TAAAGTAATTACAGTGCGTATGTGTGTGATTAAGTGGACACTCGCGAACGGGACAAGCGCCTGGCGTGTGTGTTTTCAGGTGCAAAATATTGTGCATGCTTTGAACATTTCATTGTGGACATTTGTGAACGGGACAATCATAGTGCGTGTAACTCTCATGGACACTTGCGAATTAAATAATCGCGATGCGTGTGTGTGATGAAATAGACAGTCGTGGTGCGTGTACACATGACACTTGCGAATACAATAATCGCGGTTCGTGTGTACGTGCCTGTGGGTGATTTTTTTGGACAAAATCGTCAATTAGAAATTGCATTCACCCTCTGTGCTTGAGAATCCCGTGAGGCGGGTTTTGATATGCCCTTGTGGATTTTTTTCAAGTAAGCAGGTTTAATGCCGTCAGCGAAAGGTGTGTGCTGCTTCAGAAATTATCGCAAGAATGTAGTGTCTTATCGCATCGTATGGTAGGTCATAGTTTCTGTTACTTCGGTAATTGAGCACTGTGTACGGGGAACTTGGCGCGCGATGACAGACACTGCGTGTGTATGGAGTGCAGCCGCTGGACAGGCGTTTTTAGCCCGCTTTTTACACTTCGATAATTAAAAAATGAAGCCTCCTCTTTACTACCTAACCCACCTTTGCCCTTTCCCCTGGTGTAATTACTAAAGTCACTGTTCTAAGTCGTAGAGTCATCGACAAGCTACAGAATGGACCTTTCATGTTATGGGACTTCGTGTCAGATGTTCTGAATTACCGACTTCTCGAATAAATCACAGCTTTTCTTGCGCCCTCTGCGACTAGGGGTAGTGATTTTGGGAATCAAATACATTCCAACGGCCAAAAACGGTAACGCCACTAAATTCGTACTCGGCTCCTAAACAAGCAAAAAGATTTAACCCTACATTATAATAAAATATATTCTAAATACTGAAATACATCTTATTGCGTTGGTAACTTTAATGAAGCTGAAGGCGTTGGAGAACTCTTTGACATTCATCGATCTAATAATTTACCTTTTAAGAATTATTAAACTTGTAATGTGTTAGTTTCTATTTTTTTCCATTTTCGATCTTATGCATGTATAGTGTAAGAAAAGTTATAACGAAACATGTTAAAAGTCAAATACATATGTAATTATTTCTTGAATGCATAAATAATAAGGTCAAAACGATAGAGACACGATGGTACTGTTTTCATTATTCCAAGATATAAGAAATCAATTACTTTAATTTTTAAAGCTCGAGTGAAAAAATGTTTTTGCCATACGTAAATCATGAGTTTGATCAAATTAGGGAAGTGAGAAGGAAGGAGAGCATATGTAAGATAAATGTGAAATACAAAATGTATATTCACGCCAAATTTAAATACGAGAAATCGGTATTTATTCTCTCGCAACATTAGCTACATTTCGGAGGCTTTTCCTCGTGAAAAATTCTCTTGCTGAGGAGTCCTGGGACATACACGCTTGGCCCCTTCCTAATTTACGGCAGGGTCTCCGTCAAGTGGCACGCGACATCAGGCAGGCCCTGCATCTCGTGCATCCCGATTTTCGACTTCTCTGACACAGCGAGAAACGGCACGAGATCCTTCACGCGAAAATCATTCTGACAGAGACAAGAAAGTATGATACTTTGTCTGACTTTGTTCTTCGTGCGCCCGACTTTCACATGTTTGTCCCGCGTACGAGCTATGCTCAAATGATACAGATTTTCCAAAACCAGTTCCAAGTTCCGCACTTGCCTGAAAGAGCATTCAGGACCGAAAATTTTTTGTCAACCGTGCTAGAGCAAGTTGTCATCCCTCTCTGCGAGTGAGAAAGATGGAGCACCGACGAGGTTTCAATCGGCCGTCGCTAAACAGCTTTTCGTTGACGCAAATGAGTCATCGTATAACGAAAAATAAAATTTTTTTATTTTTCATAATACATTGATGAAAATAATACCAATGAATAGGTGAGGTTTTTTCAATGAAAATGAGTCCAAACACGATGTCGTTCGGTTCATTTGTTATTAGAATTTTGCATAAGTCAAGATTCGATAGACGGAATGTCTCTGATAACAAATAGTCCGAATGAGATCGTGTTTGGACTTATTTTAACTGGGAAAACTTCATCTATCTATTAATAATATTCTCATGAATGTACAACTGAGTGTCGGGTTTTACGTGCAGCGTGCACCCCTAGGGTCTAACCACACGGCCTACTCTTCCCCGCGATATGAAGTCGCCACATACCATCACGAATCCAACGCCAATGGTCGGTACGGCACGGGGCGGAAACCCCGTCCGCGGGCACACCGACCCACATGGTACCAGTTTTCGGACCTTAGGCCCAAGTACAACTGGTCGCACTCTCGCGGGCCACTTACCAAGGCTTCGCTGCCCGCTCGAGATGCTGTCACATCTCCAAACCGACACGGGTTGGTCAGAATACCGGGATCCAGCTCGGTGGAGGGGTGTCGCTACTCACCCAGTGGCGGCCCGGCACCTACCACCCCTGCCCCTCGCATGAATGTACAATGAAAAACAACAAATTTTTATATTTCCGTTAAAGGTTGGCTCACTCTTCGTACAATCTATCATATTTCTCAAATGCCGCCGTCAGCCGCACGATTTCTCGGTCCGGTTCCGGAGGAGTAAGGGGGGATATGTGGTACGGATACGGCCTATGCAGCCTGCCGTGCAGAAAAGTGTAGCAGCCTGCCGGGCTACTCTGTATACCATTTGTATACGATGTACAGCACATTCATCTTGAGTAAACTATTTTGAATATTTTTCCTTAACAACACGGGACATAATCGAAAATAATTTGTCCAATTTGAATGTTAAAAAGGAAAACCTTTTCTCGGAAATCGAAAATTCTGTAGACTGGCGTGCATCTTAGGCGACCTTGTGCTCACGAGCGGTGTAGGAGAAGGAGCCTCCCACCACTCGCCTAATTCATTTTTGTTTCCTGTTCTCGCACGCAAAAGACAAGAACGAGTTAAGCGAATGGTGGGAGGCGCCTTCTCCTATACCGCTTCTGTGCAGAGGGTTGCCATGTGCGGAACAATGCAACTGGGCCCCCTGGTCCTGTGACGCAGATGTTATTGCCCCTATGTCTAAGAATCAGCTACCTGGACCTGAAATTTTCGGGAACGGAAAGTTTTTCTCGAAAGAAGAAAGAAATTTCTTCTCACAGTTCTGTCCTCTTCCAACCGTTCTTTCACACAGCGTGCCTTTGTTGTCAAGGAAACCACGCGACGCTAAACTGGCGATACAGGCTACCGCCATAACAAGCTAGCGTCTGAGCTTCCTTGATGCGGAGGCGCTAGTTCGTCATGGTCGCCTCCTTAGCGTCACGCGTATCCTTGACAACGCGGACAAGCGTGACGGAACCCCAGTTACTCATGAGTAACGGTTTGGACAGTGCTGCCTTAGACAAAAGGAATATAGCATCTGCGTCGCAGCCCACGGGGGTTCTGTTCAGTTGCGCTATCGCGTATATACAGTGAGTAACGAACGTGAGTAAACAGTCAATTTCTGAATGAACTAACAATGTTTCTGAAGTAAAAACTTAATGTTACATAAAATAATGTATAGTCAGTTATAGAACAGGGCATGCTTAAGTAGAATAAGTGATAAAATTTTTATTAAATAGTAACATATTTACACAAAAATATGAAAACGATTATTACTAGAGAAACATGTTACAAAAGTAAGTAAACATCTTTTGATTTAATTAGTTAATAACCATAATGATGGCCATTCTGTAGTGACATTTTTGCCAAACGATCAGGCAGAGACTGTGTGTATTTGTTACATTCATCAACCGAAAATGATTGCCACTTTTCTTCTATTAAACATTTTAAGTCATTTATATTTTTTGGCCTACTTTCTGCTATCTTTAATTTAAGAATTGACCACATATTCTCAATGGGAGATAATCAGGGTTTGCGGTGGCCACTCTAAGATATTAATACAGTTTTCTTGTACATAATTTGTTACAATTTTTGCTTTGTGTATTGGAGCATTGTCCTGTTGCAGGATGAAATTATCCCGTATCAGCCGTTTGCCCTCAGGAATTATTACTTCTAGTAATAATTTTAAGTATACAGATGCGTTAACTTTCTCATTTAATATTACAATTCTTCCTACCCCGAAATATGAAACACACCCCCACACCATAACACCTCGATCCATTGATTTTAGTGTCGGTTTAGTGCACTGATATGAAAGGACTTGATCTTTTCGCCTCCATACGAACATTCTTCCATGACTATATTTTAGTTGAATCATCGATTCATCGGTCCATAGTATTTTTGATCAGAATGATAAAGGTTTCAGTACGTGTGCATAGTAAAAATTCATCCTTTTTTTAATATTCTGTTTATTCAACAAAGGTACTTTCCTTGCAGTACGGCCATGTTTTTCGACTGCGTGTAATCGCCGCCTTATTGTTTGCGTTGACGGTGGGTTCCGGTCTTCATTTTGAAGTTGCACACGAATTTTAGGTGCTGATATAAATGGATCTGTTAATGAAATCTTTACTATTCTTTGATCCATTCGATTATCCGTAATTCGAGGCCGTCCTGATTTGGGTGCAGCCGATACTCTTCCATTTTTTTCGATAGCCCTAACTATTTTAAAAATGGTTGCTACAGATTTATTAAAAAATTTAGCGATTTGTCTATATGAGCTTCCTTTGTCTTTCATTTTAATAACAATACTCCTTTCTTCGTTTGTCAAATGTTTGACTTTAGCCATTTTTCAATAATGATCTTGAAAAAACAGAATACGATAGAAAACTTCTTTGAAATTTACACTTATTAATGAAAATGCACACAACCTCTTCACAAAATAATAAAAAGACCATTCAACTATTATATGTAAATAAAACATTTCACGAATATGTGCTGCAAATTGAAAATCTAATGAAAAATTGAAAGTGTTCACTTACTTTTGTAACCTCTTTAAAATGTTTATATGAATAAACTGAATAGAATCGCACACAATACGTTTATAACGAGTGTAGTGACTGTTGCAAACAACAGAAGAGTGTCAATGCTATGTATTCTATTTTTATCGTAGGTGGCGTTAAATGTATAATTGAATAAAATGAATTTTGCCGTTACGCACCGTAGTGTTTACTTACTTTTGTTAGATACTGTACATTGGCGACCACCTGCGACCCTCTGCTCAGAAGCGGTATAGGAGAAGGAGCCTCCTACTACTCACATACGTCACTCTGGTTTCTTACGTGCGTGAACAGGAAACAAGACTGAATTAGGTGAATGGTGGGAGGCTCCTTCACTTATACCGCTTGTCAGCAAAGGGACGCCTCGGATGCTCGCCAGTCCGCATAATTTTCGCTTTTCGAGAAAAGGTTTTTCCTTTTAACATTTATATTGGACGAAGTATTTTTGATTATTTCCCGTGTTGTTGAAGAAAAAATCCAAAATGGTTTACTTAAGATGAATGTGCTGTACATCGTAAACAAATGGCTTAAACTTTAAAGTGTAGCCCAGCAGGCTGCTAAGCTCTTCTGCACAGTAGACTGCTAGGCCGCATCCCTACCAGATATCCCCCCTTGCTCCTCCAGAGTCGGGCCGAAAAGTCGTGCGACTGGCGACGATGTTTGAGAAACATGATTCAAATGAGCCCAAACACGATCTCATTCGGACTATTTGTTATCAGAGACATTCCGTCTATCGAATCTTGACTTATGCAAAATTCTAATAACAAATGAACCGAACGACATCGTGTTTGGACTCATTTTCATTGAAAAAACCTCACCTATTCATTGGTATTATTTTCATCAATGTATTATGAAAAATAAAAAAATTTTATTTTTCGTTATACGATGACTCATTTGCGTCAACGAAAAGCTGTTTAGCGACGGCCGATTGAAACCTCGTCGGTGCTCCATCTTTCTCACTCGCAGAGAGGGATGACAACTTGCTCTAGCACGGTTGACAAAAAATTTTCGGTCCTGAATGCTCTTTCAGGCAAGTGCGGAACTTGGAACTGGTTTTGGAAAATCTGTATCAAAAAAGCGAATTTGGCTACAATGCAGACATTTGAGCATAGCTCGTACGCGGGACAAACATGTGAAAGTCGGGCGCACGAAGAACAAAGTCAGACAAAATATCATACTTTCTTGTCTCTGTCAGAATGATTTTCGCGTGTAGGATCTCGTGCCGTTTCTCGCTGTGTCAGAGAAGTCGAAAATCGGGATGCACGAGATGCAGGGCCTGCCTGATGTCGCGTGCCACTTGACGGAGACCCTGCCGTAAATTAGGAAGGGGCCAAGCGTGTATGTCCCAGGACTCCTCAGCAAGAGAATTTTTCACGAGGAAAAGCCTCCGAAATGTAGCTAATGTTGCGAGAGAATAAATACCGATTTCTCGTATTTAAATTTGGCGTGAATATACATTTTGTATTTCACATTTATCTTACATATGCTCTCCTTCCTTCTCACTTCCCTAATTTGATCAAACTCATGATTTACGTATGGCAAAAACATTTTTTCACTCGAGCTTTAAAAATTAAAGTAATTGATTTCTTATATCTTGGAATAATGAAAACAGTACCATCGTGTCTCTATCGTTTTGACCTTATTATTTATGCATTCAAGAAATAATTACATATGTATTTGACTTTTAACATGTTTCGTTATAACTTTTCTTACACTATACGTGCATAAGGTAGAAAAAGGAAAAACAATGTAAACTAACTCATTACAAGTTCAATAATTCTTAAAAGAAAAATTATTGGATCAATGAATGTCAAAGAATTCCCCAACTCCTTCATCTTCATTAAAGTATTTCAGTATTTAGAATATATTTTATTATAATGTAGGGTTAAATCCTTTTTCTTGTTCAGGGACCGACTACGAATTTAGTGACGTTACCGTTTTTGGTGGTTGGAATGTATTTGATTCCCAAAATTACCACTCTTAAACGCCGGGGGCGTAAGAAAACCTGTGGTTTTCCGAGGAGTCGGTATTTCAGAACATGTGACACGAAGTCCCGTAAGATGATAGGTCTATTCTGTAGTTTGTCGATGATACTGTCCTATCGCATAGTATCGTAGGTCATCGTTTCTGTTACGTCGGTAAGTATGCATTCTAGAGGGTGAATGTATCGTGTGTTGACCTCCACTGAGTGGAAACTGCCTGACGCGTAGGTCAAGTTTCTGGGCTATATGCGCTTAGAGCCTAATTTTTAAACGTCGATAACTAACAAATAAAGCTTCTAGCGCAATTTTGTCATTCTTAAGCTTCGAATTATTTTGGCTTATATAATTACACCTTAAAATATTTACTACTAGTATTGAAACACCTTGTATAAGAAAGCAGGTATCTTTCTTTTTAAAGTACTTTGATAAGGTAGAGGAATGAGAAGGAATGAAAGCGTATGTAAGATAAATGTGAAACATAAAATATATAATCAACGTCAAATTTTAGTACAAGAAATCGGTATTTATTCTCTGGCAACGCACGCTACTTTTTAGAGACTTTTCCTCTTGCCAAAGGGTCCTGGGCCATAAGTGCTATGCCTCTTCCAAGTGGTCCACGAAACTCGGACACTGCATCTCGTACACCCCGATTCTCGACTTCTCTGACGCGAGCGAGAAATGGCACGAGGTTCTTTACGCGGCAGTCATTTAGCCAGAGACAACAAGATGTAATACCTCGTCTCGTTTCGTCTTTCGTGAGCCGGATATTCACAAGTTCAATTCGCGTTCGAGCTATGCCCAAATGTTTTTATTGAAGCAGATTTCGCTTTTTTGCTAATAGGTTCTTCAAACCCAGTACAGTAATGTCTCCCGTACTGTCCCTCAGTTCGGAATCGAATTGGGACAGTAGGAAAACACCGAGACTACATTTCCAGCTGCGCAGCTCGCCTTTGAAGTTCGCCGAACAAAGGAAAGGAAAGCGAATAAAAGCGAAGGATGGAATGAGAGTCGAGGGAACCGAGAGATTTAAAAACCAGCGTACCAAATGTTATAATAAAGACGACACTTAAACTATTTTATTTTTAACTTTTTCTGCACGAAAAAGTTTATAACATATTGATGAGATTGTTCTGATCAAAATGAGACCAAACATGATATAATTTGGATCACATTTACTTATTAATACTTATCGAGTAACTCATTTTATTATCGCTTCGAATGAATTACAAAAACGGATTGCTAGAAAAATACATGAAATATCTCTACACATTGTCCGTCGAATACATAAGCTTGCCTGCGACAGTGTGTAACAGCCTACATTCGTCGGACAGTACGACCGAACAGCCTACGTTTTTCGGACAGTATGAGGGAACAGCCTACGTGTCACGCAGAATATGAGTGAATAACAGCCTATATTTTACGTACAATCTGAGGAAGCAGCTTGTATTTTATGTATTATGTGAGGGAACAACCTACGTTTTACGGGAAATATGGAATAACAGTCTACATTATTCGGACAGTACGAGGGAACAGCCCACATTTGTCGGACAGTACGAGGGAACAGCCTACGTTTTTCAGACAGTACGAGGGAACAGCCTACGTTCCACGAAGAATATGAGTGGATAACAGCCTATATTTTACGTACAATCTGAGGAAGCAGCTTGTATTTTACGTATGATGTGAGGGAACAACCTAGGTTTTACGGGAAATGCTGGATAACAACTTACATTATTCGGACAATACGAGGGAACAGCCTACATTTGTCGGACAGTACGAGGCACCAGCCTACATTTTACAGCAGAGTCTATGTTTTATGTACTTTTCCGGCATCACGTTTTTGTAATTTATCAGAAGCTTGTAGCGAAGATGACATATATCCCGAATAATAATTACATGTTTCAGCTCAGCAAAATTTTCGGAAAAATTTAAAAAATTGTTTCAATGTTTCTTTGAAAATGAGATATACAATAAGTATGAAATAAGTAAATGTAGTCCAAATTATATCGTGTTTGATGTTATTTTAATCGGAAAAATCTCACGGATTTGCTAAAAACATTTTCAGATACAAAAAGTAAAATTAAGAAAGTTATGTTATTGTATTATGAACTGCCAAGCCGTGAACTCTCATCAAAAGACCGCCGCCGCACATCGCATTACACAAATCGCACGCTTGACTGACTTTGCCACAGGCGTAGGAATAGCATAGTGGACAATGTGAGGGAACCACCAACAAGGACAATGTAGGAAGCTTTACTGTATTTGGTTTCATTTTACGAGAAAAATCTTATAAATGCATTACAGCCATTTGCACGATGATAGAACAAAAAAAATGATTAAAAAATCCTTTTTCCATTAGTGAATACCGTACATTAATGCTTCTTTTATTCCTGTCAAATGCTGACCAACGGGTTGTTATAGAGAGTCGGTAGCGCCTGAACAATTTCAGAAACAGTGTGAACTGTGATACAGTAGTGTCCGTTTAAGCGTCCGCAATCGGGACCAAGCGCGGACGCTTATGTGGATTGGTGTATTCCGAGAATTCGACCTACAAGGGGTGCTTCAGGAATGGCCTTCACCGATTTTTATGAAATTTGGTGGGGTGGTAGATGTATGTCTACAATAAGCGTAACTATAATTTTAGCCGTATATGGCCAGCCAGTTTTGAGAAAAGTACGTATAAAGTTTGGAAAAATCACATATTCCCATATATTTGCGTATTGGAATTCAACATACATTCAACAAGCGTCGTGGCGTAGCGGCAAGTTTACGAGACTTCTAATTTTTTGTCCCAGGTTCAAATCCCGTCGCGGATATTTTTTTTTTTTTTTAAGAAATATTGCATCCTACGTTACAATATGGAAATGTAGATTATTCTATGCAATTTTTCTTGAAATATTTATTTACTCATTATTAACAATATAGTTTTATGCTGAAAGTAAAAATACGTACGTATAGTTTGAAGTATATGTGTAAGCAATACAGTTTTATTCTCTACCTGTACATACTGTTGAATGGAACTTATCACAAAAATAATTAAAACAAATTTAAACTACACCACGAATATCTCGCAAAAGAAGGTTGCATGCACGAATAATTATAATTATGTACATCTGCGGGGAAATTAATGTCACTCACATTATAAAACGTCAGGTAGAAAAATAAGGTATTGACTGTAATTGGCTTCTAAAAACAAAACCCGTAACGGTGTCAAAAATTCGTACCGATCGTTGTAATATTAATTTTCAGGCTGCAAATATTTTTATTTATGAAACACGTTTATTAGAACTTTTACTAAAGAATACATTTTATTCATTACATTGCGTGAAAACAAAAGTGGATAAAGTTAACTACCGATAGAGAGTTTTTTTATAATGTAAATGAAATCGATTTCCCCGCAGATATACGTACATATTTTGACTTTCAGCATAAAACTGTTTTGTTAATAATGAGTAAATAAATATTTCAAGAAAAATTGCATAGAAAAATCTACATTTCCATATTGTAACGTAGGATGCAATATTTCTTAAAAAAAAAAAAAAAATATCCGCGACGGTATTTGAACCTGAGACAAAAAATTAGAAGTCTCGTAAACTTGCCGCTACACCACGGCGATTGTTGAATGTAGTTGTTCCAATACGTAAATATATGGGAATATGTGATTTTTCCAAACTTTACACGTACATTTCTCAAAACTGGCTGGCCATATACGGCTAAAATTATAGTTACGCTTATTGTAGACATACACCTACCAACCCACCAAATTTCATAAAAATCGGCGAGGGCCAGTCCTGAAGCACTCCTTGTGAGAGAGGGGGAAAGATTGAGTGTAAGTAAGATAGCGATTCTTGACGGCGATACTCGCCGAAAGTGGATCGGCGTTAAAAGTTACATTGTTATGACAGGTGTCACGTTTAAAGCTTCCGCGAAGTCTCGAGACTTCAGTTCCAAGAATTGGTGGGGATAGCAGCGGACGCCAAAGCGGACAAAAACCAGGACGCTTAAGCGGACACTACTGTACCTACATATGTATGTTTCCATATTTAGAAGAGGGATATGAATAGAGGAAATATTGTATTGTAGTATATTTGAAAACAGTTCTAAAGTTTTAAGTGTAAATGTTGGACGTTTATAAGTTCAACCTGAAAAATTCGACCTTACCATATTTTATGGAAGAAAAAAAAAACGAAAATTATATTTAAACAGGTAATGTAAAATTTTTAATAATTTACATAGCAGGTTAGTCAATTGAATGACAGACAGGCTCAAAGAATGTAGTTATAAAGTTAAAAGACAGTTCCCCGAAGTATAAATGAATTAATATGTATTAGCTATAGTCCCTAGTAATAATCCCACAAAATAAAAAAGAATTAATGGAACAACTCTTTTCGAGCGTAGGACTACAATTCCGTTCTTTGTATACTGCTAAGAATATGAAAATGTTTATTACGCGTTATTTCTAGCACTTTCTAGATTTTTGTTAATATTTTCATAAAAAATATGGGTACTTCAATTGTGTGTACATAATATTTATGACCGAAATTTATGAAAATAAGTACTGTATGGATTCGCGAAAAATAGGGACTGCCGCACTAGGAATTGAACCTGAGTCTCTGTACAGTGGTGGACATAAGTATTGGCACAGTATGCGATTCCGAATACAAATATTCATAACTACTGAAAAAATTGTTTATACCAATTCTTTTTGTATGGATCTGTATTTAGAATGTCTTTTTTGCCTACATACAAAAACAGAACAAAATTAATAAAGTAGGGAACATATAACTAATAAAAATGCGTTTTACAACCATCTTATACCTGGACAAAAGTATTGGCACACACTTGAAAATCTTTATTCACACATACTATTTTACTAATATACTGTTTTTCACTTGTTGAAACAAGTGAATGTTGTCCCGACAATCAGCTCAGTCGTTGTTGTGTCAGTCCAACAGTTGATTTAGTAAGGAATATTCAGAATAATTTTAAAAATGTCAAGCAAAGGAAAAGAAACTACACCGGAAGAAAGAAAAATTATATTGAACTTGTATAAACAAGGTAAATGTTATGCAGAAATTGGAGCAATAGTACAAAGAAGCCGATCTACAATTCGGAACATTATTAAAAGGTTTGCGAACAAATCGAATACCCATAATCACTTACGCAGCGGTCGGCCGTCTAAGTTATCGGAAAGAGAGAAAAGGAAAGTCCTAAAACATGCTGGATACTCTGCATGTGTCGCTCGAAGAAAACCGTACATAAGCGAAGTTAATGAAAAAAGACGACTAGAGTTTGCGAAAGAATTTTCAAATGAAAATAATGACTTTTGGGACCACGTTTTGTTCTCAGACGAAAGCAAATTCAATATATTTAAGTCGGTTGGTCGAATATTGGTATGGAGAAAGCGTAACGCCGAATTGGATTTGAAAAACCTCCAAGCTACAGTTAAGCATCGTCGTGGTGGAGTCGGTATATGGGGGTGCATGTCTTCATCCGGGCTTGGGGAACTAGTGTTCATTAATGAATCAGTAGAAAGTGCAAAAACTAACTTTTCCGCCCAACTTTTACTTCCAACAAAATAATGCACCTGCACATACGGCGTATACAGTTCACCAATGGATTGTGTACAATACAGCACACACGTTCAAAACACCTCCCCAAAGCCCGGATTTAAATCCAATTGAAAATATTTGGTACCAATTGGAGAAAAACATCCGAAAACATCATATTTCGAGTAAGTCGGAATTAAAACAAATAATCTTGGAAGAATGGATTAAAATCAGCAATGAATTAACAAATAAGTTGGTCCATTCGATGCCAAATAGATTGAAAGAGGTAGTGAAACGGAAAGGACATGCTACGAAATATTAAATTATAATTTAACATAGCGTTATCCAAAATGTGCCAATACTTTTGTCCGTGTGCAAGATGGTTGCCCCTATTTTATTAATTTTGTTTTGTTTTTGTATATAGGCAAGTAAGACATTCTAAATAAAGATCGATACAAAAAACAAATGATATAAACAATTTTTTCAGTAGTTATACATGTTTGTATATGGAACCGCATACTGTGCCAATACTTATGTCCACCACTGTATTCGTAACCGGCTACCTCGTCAACTTCGCCACCATCAGTCCGCTGTCACCCCTATTTCCACTATTCTTCTTAATGTTGGGTCTGGAGGTCCCGATCTACAGTACAAATTATTTTTCTATGAAAATATATACATTCGGGAGCAAAATTAAAGGATCACGAAGTTTTCGCCGAAAAATTGTTGATATTTGAATTATTATAACTTCATGAAAAAGCATCGTACAATAATTCGCCTGGGGTTATTTTGAAGGGAGAAGCCTCTACCTTCACCCCGCTAAGTTGATTTTCCTCGAGGATGCTGTTGCACTAGGAAGCGGGCGGTAAAGTGAAGATGGTTTCTTTTTCCGAAAATTTTACAAAATCAAACGACTCTACGGAGTTTAACTAATTTTTTTCGCGAATCAAATCACCATAAATTTAAAGATTGAGGCCACCCCTTTACAACGACCCCAAGAAAATTTATTTACAATTTTTTGTCGCCGTTTTATTGCACTTTTAATGAAAAGTATGCCGCCGGCATTAGAATAACCCAACGTAAACCACGAGGAGATTGAACTGCCCGACTTGTACCTTGTATGGATTTGCTTACTGTCCTTTAAAATCGAGTATTGCCTCCTCGTTGCCTTGTCGAAAGCTGTCGAAGTGTATCTCTCGATCCGTCAAATGTCACAAAAGGTCTTTCTAAACTTTTCAGTCGTTGTCCAAGTTTTCTGTTGACAAACAAAATTGTTGAAACCTTTGTTAAATGTTGACTTTGTTCAGTATTCGTAGACATATACTATTTCTAATTGTAAATAAATTATAAAATAAAGTAGACAAAATTTTAGTCTATATTACTGCACTTACAATTAGTTAGCACTATATTCTTTATCAGACTTGAATCCTTTTTTAGATATACATTTCGGAATTTTTCACTGTTATAATAAAACTAGCTATCACTAAATAAATAGATAAGTTCAACTTAATAATTCTTCTATACACTGCAATGCAACTTCGTCACGTTAAACTGATTTTCGTATTTGTTTAGAAATTTATAATAATTGATGACAGAAACTTAACACGAAACTTTTGCCTTTCAGATAACTCAATCTCTAGTTATGAAAGGTACTTAGGAGGACCGCAGATTCCACATGGTCGATTAAAATCAGATCCCACAGCCGACGACAAGACGCAAAAGCAAAGTAGCCAAATTGCCAAGGAACTTTCGGATTTGGTAATTTACTTGCAAGCCATTAAATTCCGTGGACTGAACACGACACCGGGAACCACGGTGACCGGAAAAATACGACATCCGACACACACTGGGTCCGTTCAAAGGCATAGTATCGCTGGAATTGGAGCCACAAGCATAGGTGCATCTGCAGGATCACCACAATCTCTGTCAACGTCCGCTTCCCTTGCAAGCGGTGGCAGCAATATCGAAAATCTCTTCAGGTTTGTTTCAATCATACAGAGATACGAAACAATTGTTAATATGAAAGGTGTAGAGAGGGGACAAATTAATTTATTGGCGAAGATGGATTGTGTTTTACATTACTATTTTAAGAGAAATGAACTTTGAGTTCGCTTTTTTAAATTGAACTATATAATACATTTTTTTCAGATCATTTGATAGCGCGTTTCAATACGAATTCTGTAACCTTTAATGTATACACCTTTTTCGACTGGTTTACACTGCTGGCCAAAAGTTTCCCCGCCCCTCTTTAAAACAGAAACCGACTACAGTATCCCTGGGACATTGTGTAGATAAGTAATGGACAGTAAGTTACGTCGATCTGCGTCATGGGTGGCTACGCACTCCTAATTGCGTCGTGGTTAACGCGAAGGGAGAAAGTGACCTTCAGTAGTCTGTATAATTATTAAAACGGTTCGCTCACGTGTTCAACTCTACATATTGTTAGTGTATCGTGTGCGCGACGTCAGGACGTTGTGAAAGAGTGCCGTACCGCCAGTTAACGGAGTTTGAAAGGGGTTACATCGTGGGCTTACTGGAGCCTGGCTCGTCACGGAATGAAATCATGCATCGTACTACGCGTGATTCCCATACTGTGCAAACTGCGTATCAGGCCTGGGTAGAAGAGCGTCGTACCTCTTTGCAGCCACGCTCTGGTCGCCCTCGTGTGACATCTGAGCAAGAGGGCAGACAGTTCATCCGCGCTTCGACTTTGAGTCGTGTATCTTCTGCTGCAGCTTTCCCACAGGAATGACACCCGGCGGTAACTACGACAGTGTCCGTGCGAACGGTACGTTGCCGTTTACAAGCAGCAGGGCTGATGGCGCGGCGTACTCTCCAGCGACTACCTCTGACCGCCAGACACCGTCATGAACGGCGCGGTTGGTGCCACGCACGGCAAAACTGGAGGATGTAGTGCCAGCAAATCGTCTTCTCCGACGAGTCACGATTCTGTCTGGGGGTTGGAGACACACGGATCTTGGTTCGTCGGAGACGGGAAGAACGTTTACAGGAAGCGTGTATTGAACCCCGCCACTGGCACCCTCAGATAAGCGTAATGGTTTGAAGGGCTATTGTGTACGAAGGACGGTCCACACCTGCACGTTCAGGGTACGCTGACGAGCGCTCGGTACATCGACCAGATTCTGCAACCTGAGGTGGTACCTTCGATTCGACGATTCCTAGGTACCACATTTCAGCAGGATAACGTTCGTCCACATACTGCAAGGACGGCACAAACCTTCCTTACCCGGGAGCATATTCGTACTTCCGTGGCCGGCTTGTTCGCCAGATCTTAACCCGATCGAACATGTATTGAACATGATCGGTGGGCGTCTTCGGCATTATCCGCACCCTCCGGCTAATGCTGAAGAGCTCTGGCTACCAGTCAATGCAACATGGATGGCAATCCCCCAGTTAAACCCAGCACCTGATCAATTCCTTCCCCCACCGTATAGCCGCTGTACTCCAAGCTGCCGGTGGCTACACAAGGTACCAAGGGTGCTCATTTGCCTACGCATTGAGGGCTGTCCTGCTGAGTTCAGCATTCTTTGTACATTACCTACTTATATACGAAGTTTTGTAGTAATATCATTTCGCGTTTTTGAGAGGGGGGGGGGGGTCTTTTGGCCAGCAGTGTATTGCGCTTATAAATTTACTGATTTATAGCGAAAGAAAACCCGCCCGAGGCGGGTGCCAATGGTGGTATTGTTCGCGCCTTAAGGGGGTAAAAGGGTATTACATGTTAAAAAAAACTGAATTTTCTTGTCAATTGTTTTTGAAAGCCTCGCCTCTTTAAAGTATTTTTAGAAAAATTCATTGAAAAATTCACAAAATTACGGAAGTTACAGTTCGAAAAGTAACAGCGGCTCCAATGTAGGTAGACGCGGTAAGGTAAACTTTAAAGCCGTTTTTCTCGAAACCATGTTTTTCAAGACGGTGAACATCATAACTCGAGAACCGATCGATATGATTAATTGAAATTTTAACTGAACCTACAAAACTCGTTTCCACAGAGTGGAACTCGCTCATTAAGGTCGCACAACTGTGAACAATTTTATTAAACACTCTTCCACTGAATTACTACAGGAAAAGCCTTCAAAGTTGGTATTTGTTGTATAACTTGGCGAATTTTTATTAAAATTCGTCGACAGAGTGTCACTTCGTGGATTTTCAGTTAAAGATTACTCATTTACAACCATTTTGCTTTTAGACGAGTCATTCAGCGGGAAACGTGTTCATCACATGGACGCGCTCATTGCGCAAACACTCACTATAACGTTTTATATTTTAAATAATTTTTAGTATTATGTAAATCTTTTTGTTTTAAAGTCCGTCTTATGTCACCATTAAACAATTTTAAAAAGAGCAAAGGATTTGAGTTATTAGTCGCTATTCAATCCAACTCAAAATAAACTGTTCATTTTAGCCGTCTAATACCCATGTACCCTCTTAAGTGCCACGTGTTAGACACTGCTTCTTGAAACTAATACGAAGAGTCTACAATAAGAACGGCAGGCTCAAAGATTGAGCACCATCAGTATTTACTTCCTATTCGGACGGCTTGCCAGGGATACCATAGAAAGATAGTCTGCTCTATCCCACGGTATAGTTAGATTTTACACCAGATTCGTCGGTTTTTCAGTAGATTGAAAAGTATGAGAAAAAATTGGCACGCAGCGAATAGATATTTCGCAGCTTCGATGATTGTGTAAACATGTTTAAATATTTAAACGTGTTTGGACTTCCAAACAATAAGGCCTCTCAGGAAGGGTCTGAGTACATGGGACAACGCCAGGCATCCTGAGCATCGGGAACCTACAATTGTATATAGTTATTTATTACTTCTCGATGCCTGAATGTCTAGAAATCTCTAATTTCAGCGTGCGTTCCATCTCAACCTTGATACGGACTTCGAACCTTGGCGGTCCTCAGATCCTCCAGGACATCTTCCATCGCCCTTTCCTAGACACCGCGAGAGGGTGGAAGGTCAAAATGTAAAAACCAATGAGTTTCAAGGATTGACACATTCCCCACCCTCACGAAGTATCCGAAGTCTAGAAGAGGGAAATACCGAAATAATAAAAGTTCTCACCCGGAGAATTCCGGCAGAATCTTACAAACTCTCAGAATCTAACGAACTTAAGACTTTAAACGAAGCTTTCAGAATTTAAGCGAACTCTTAGAATCTCACATTGTCACCTTGTGTACTATTAAGTAACCATTTTACAAAACAAAAAATGTGCAATGTTATACAAAGGAATATAATAAAATGTTTCAGGTCTACTCGCGGAGTACCAGCCTGCTTCCAGTGTTCTTCTTTAAACGAGAGCACAGCAAAAAAGATCTGCAGAAAACAACCTTTGGGTGTTGTTGCTCATGCGGAAACACAGTTAATTCGAACGTATCCGGCTGGAATACGTATCGATTCAACAAACTTCAACCCCGTAATCTTTTGGGCATTTGGTATTCAAATGGTCGCTTTGAATTACCAAACCGATGATGCGGGACTGAACCTGAATGTTGCTATGTTCGAGCAGAATGGGCACTGTGGATACGTTAGAAAACCTTCAGTTATGTGGGACAAGGGTCATATGATGTACAGGTAAAGTCGTACTTTTACATTTTGATGAACTGTACACTGCTGGCCAAAAGTTTCCCCTCCCCTCTTTAAAACAGAAACCAACTACAGTAACCCTGGGACATTGTGTATATGAGTAAGGGACAGTAAGTTACCTCGATCTGCGTCATGGGTGGCTACGCACTCCTAATTGCGTCGTGGTTAACGCGAAGGGAGAAAGTGACCTTCAGTAGTCTGTATAATTATTAAAACGGTTCGCTCACGTGTTCAACTCTACATATTGTTAGTGTATCGTGTGCGCGACGTCAGGACGTTGTGAAAGAGTGCCGTACCGCCAGTTAACGGAGTTTGAAAGGGGTTACATCGTGGGCTTACTGGAGCCTGGCTCGTCACGGAATGAAATCATGCATCGTACTACGCGTGATTCCCATACTGTGCAAACTGCGTATCAGGCCTGGGTAGAAGAGCGTCGTACCTCTTTGCAGCCACGCTCTGGTCGCCCTCGTGTGACATCTGAGCAAGAGGGCAGACAGTTCATCCGCGCTTCGACTTTGAGTCGTGTATCTTCTGCTGCAGCTTTCCCACAGGAATGACACCCGGCGGTAACTACGACAGTGTCCGTGCGAACGGTACGTTGCCGTTTACAAGCAGCAGGGCTGATGGCGCGGCGTACTCTCCAGCGACTACCTCTGACCGCCAGACACCGTCATGAACGGCGCGGTTGGTGCCACGCACGGCAAAACTGGAGGATGTAGTGCCAGCAAATCGTCTTCTCCGACGAGTCACGATTCTGTCTGGGGGTTGGAGACACACGGATCTTGGTTCGTCGGAGACGGGAAGAACGTTTACAGGAAGCGTGTATTGAACCCCGCCACTGGCACCCTCAGATAAGCGTAATGGTTTGAAGGGCTATTGTGTACGAAGGACGGTCCACACCTGCACGTTCAGGGTACGCTGACGAGCGCTCGGTACATCGACCAGATTCTGCAACCTGAGGTGGTACCTTCGATTCGACGATTCCTAGGTACCACATTTCAGCAGGATAACGTTCGTCCACATACTGCAAGGACGGCACAAACCTTCCTTACCCGGGAGCATATTCGTACTTCCGTGGCCGGCTTGTTCGCCAGATCTTAACCCGATCGAACATGTATTGAACATGATCGGTGGGCGTCTTCGGCATTATCCGCACCCTCCGGCTAATGCTGAAGAGCTCTGGCTACCAGTCAATGCAACATGGATGGCAATCCCCCAGTTAAACCCAGCACCTGATCAATTCCTTCCCCCACCGTATAGCCGCTGTACTCCAAGCTGCCGGTGGCTACACAAGGTACCAAGGGTGCTCATTTGCCTACGCATTGAGGGCTGTCCTGCTGAGTTCAGCATTCTTTGTACATTACCTACTTATATACGAAGTTTTGTAGTAATATCATTTCGCTTTTCTGAGATGGGGCGGGGGGGGGGGGGGGGGGAATTTTGGCGAGCAGTGTATATTATATGAATTGTCTTGCAAAAATGAAGTTAAATATTCCCTTTAAGTATAACATAATTTATTTTCTTTCATTCGATGTTCATTATTTTGATTAGTATTTCATGAAACTTTGTATCGCGAATGTTACTGATCATTTGATATGTATACAGGGCAGACCAGTAACTATTAGCACATTAGTTATTTCGAAACCTATAGCAGATAGAGGAATACCTTTCGAATAAAAATGCCACTTTAGAGAGGTGCCTACTGCGTGATCCTAACATTTCTTTTCTTGGTAAAGCCGCTTAGGATATATGAAGTCTACTTTGGTTCTTTATATGGATCAGTGCATTTTTCCCTTCTCCGCGTAATATTGGGTTTTGAGACGAGTGTAAGCATGTATAGTCATTCACAATAGAAAAAAGGATAGAAATCACTTTCTGAATTTTGATGATAGCAATAAGGTAGAAACGTCACTTTTGTATCGGCAGTGAAACCGAAATGAACTGTGCATGGAAACATTTCAGTTCAAGCTTTTACTCGAATAAACGCTAAAATTAGAATGTAAATCAAGTTATGAGTAAAATAAAATTTGTTTTTTTTTTGTGTTAGTCAGCAGTAAAGTCAAAATTACTGTTCATTTATGTGATAAGCATTATTTTTATGTAAAACTGCATAAAACAAAGGTAATATTTATGGTATTTGTAAGTGATAATGTTAGCAAGATTAAACAAATAACGACAACAAGAGTAAGTTTACGATTCAATGAAAAAATGCGCCTTGTTATTAGAACAAATGAAAAAATGTGCTGGAATATTAAAACGAGTGAAAGAATGTAAGTCTTAAGTAACGTGCGTTACGAAAAGTAGCATGTTTCATTTGTCTTACGAAAAACAGTACGTTTGCTTCGTTGTCAAGAAAAGTATTACGTTTCGTTTTCTGCCGCGAAAAGTAGCACATTTGAATGATTGGCTACGAAAAATAACATGTTTTGTCTTTCACTACGAAAACTCATACGTTCGAGTGATTTGCTACAAAAAGTAGCATGTACCTTTTGTAGCGACGAAAAAAAGCACATTTGTATTGTTGGTTACGAAAAAAAGCATGTTTAGCTTTATACTACAGCAACCAACACAGTTTGATTCCTGTTTTACCTGACGTATCCTTACATAAACAAATGTTGTTCTTGTTTCAGAGGCAGACTTATGCTATTACTGAATTTCATTTTCGGTTCAATGAAACAAAGAAACAAGATCTAATGGAATGGAAAGAAAAATTAATTATAAATTAATTTATAAACATTAAAATACCACACTTCAATTAGTAGATTAAAATTTTCATATCTTTTTCCTTTTGGAGATTAAATGGAGTTCTTATTTATTAAACAATGTTTTAAAAGGTTAAATTTTTCTATGCAAAATGCATTTCAACAGTTTAAACTGACCACGCGCTAAAATGTGATAGTTTTTGTCGCATAATCCAAAATATGTTATTCCTCATGGCGAAACAGTATAATACATACAGTCGTTTCTGAAAGTAAGTTAACGGTCCCTCTAAACCGTTTGAATTTAGGAAATCTGATGAACGTCGTTTTCCTATGAGACGAGACTATATTTTGCTTTTTTTTCACCTATTGGAGATTCACTAGCGTGTTCAGCATTTATTTTAGCAGCATTTTGGCAAAATTTCATTGTTTTTAAACTCGTCAAGGCACCTTTCGGAAGCGGAAAGTAAGTTAACGATACCCTAAGTTGTATTTTCTGACCAGTAATAATACTCAAATAAATTTTTTTTCTGAAATATGAGAGCTACTCTAGATACATTTTCAGTTATAACCTTGAATTTATAATCTTTATTAGTCACATTCAAATGCTATGTCAGTACAAAATGACAAGGAGAGGAGAGCGATCTGTAGAGGAGAGATTAAGAATATTTGAATTAAGAAAAGCTGGATATTCTTTATCAGCAATCGCTGTGCAGCACAGTTTACCAAAAATAATCGTTAAAAAAATTTGCGATAAAATTGAAGAGACTGGGCGAGCTGAAAGTAAACCAAGAACTGGGCGAAAGCAGCAAACAACAACACGTGAGGATAACGTAATAATCCAGGAAATAAAAAAATCCGTTAGTGACAGCGTCGGAAATAAAAGAAAGTCTAGATTTGCCAATTCAAATTACACAAGTAAGGCAAAGAATTGCAGAGGCTGGATATCATGGTCGTGTATGCCACAAGAAACCATTGATATCGAAAGTAAGCGCTGCGAAACGATTGCAGTTCGCATACGAACATTCAAATTAACGTGGAGTTTCGGGAAATTATTATATGAAGTAACGAGTCAGCATTTGAAATTTGTTCTCTCTCTCTCTCTCTCTCTCTCTCTCTCTCTCTCTCTATCTATCTTAAGCATTCTATCCTGTTCCTAAGCATAAAGCAAAAATTACAATGAAAGTTTTTGAAGAAAACAATATTCAATTATTACAGTGGCCCCCACAGAGTTCCGATCTAAAATCAATAGAGCATATGTGGGGTCATTTAAAAAGCAATATTCTAAAAAACGATAAAAAAACAAAAATATTTTTATAAATACGTTGAAATCTGCATGGAAAAATATAAGCACAGACGTTATTAAAAAATTAATTTCCAGCATACCAAATCACCTAAAGGCTGTAATAGAAGCAAAAGGATACCATACCCGCTACTAGTTTATTTAAAATATATAATATTTAGCACAGAATTGGAAGCGTTAACTTACTTTCCGATGCTATTGTAGTGAACAAAATATGCATTTTTCGTTTCTTTTTGTTTATTTGTTAAGATAAAATTAAATTACTGTTTTTTTATTATTTCTATGATGTAAGTACATAAAAATATACGTTACCAAATATTTATCATCATTATTTAGCATCGTTAGCTTACTTTCCGAGGCGACTGTACATACATATGTTATTTTTCGCGACGGAAGACCAAATGTGCTAATATTCGTCAGAAACTATGAAATGTGCTGCTGTACGTGTCAAACTGAACCATGCTGTTCTTCGTGAGACAAATAAGACGTGCTACTTTTCGTAACGCACGTCGTAATGATCTCTTAGAACAGAGTTGCATAATCGCTTGCTCACGAGTAACGGCGGCTCAAACTTCTCCTTCCGAGGTATCCCCACTCTGGGACTCAAGTTGAATCGCTCGTCCCCGCAACCTACGTCCGCCGTCTGCACGAGTCAATCTGTTGTTCGCTCAAACCCTTGGGACTTAAATATCGCGCTCAGAAATCAGATTTTTAATTGCTTATATCTCGAAAACGAGGCATCAGTTTGCAAAATGTAAAGGACTTTTTGATTTCTTTTGACTTGGAGAATTTGCAGTTGCCACGGTGTACTTCCATGTGCTCTCTGTATAATCCATATAAAACTACAAGAAATGTTATCATTAAGCAAAAGCCCTCCCTTTACACTGTAGTTCTTATCCGAAAAATATTCCATTAACTACTACAATATTCGATATAATTTGGGTGCTAATGGTTATAGGTCCATCCTGTGTATGTGTTTATATGTTTTATATTTGTACCTGTTATTAACATGTTCACTGTCCATTGACCCGTACGTGGTTCAGAAAACTGCAAACGTAGAACGTTGAGTGACTTAAAACGAACTACTGTTATGTACAAACCTATGTATATTTATTAATATAAATATACCGTATGTCCGCGTTATTACTACTGAGTATCCAGTATGTTATTCGAAACTGGTAGGTAAGTAAAGAATACGTTTCATTGCTTTCTATAAAGTATAAGGAAATGTACATCACTTTTTGAACTTAGCAATAATGGAAATGGATATCAAGGTGAATTTAATAATATATTGTTACGTAAGACCACAGTGTATCTACTTCAAAACTACGGCCTTTATAGTAACACAAGAAAAAGAGCACACCGGGCTGTTCTTGAACACATAGCGTGTTCAAAAGGAGCCTTAGGAACACACTGATCGATCAAGGTCTTTCTGGGGTTGCATGCCCGTTTCTCGGAGCACCAGCACATTCAGTTTCGTCTTTTATGTAAGGAATGGCGAATCTCATGTCTCTCAATTAAATTATTTGTGGAAAAGAATTGCTGTATTCGCGTTATTAGTCAGTTACTAAAAGTTACTGAAGTCGGGTCACTCGTAACTCCTAGCACCAACTTACAATTAGATCGAGATCGACATTGGGTCCTAGGGTTTTCGTATGTGCGCCACATGGACGATTTACACAATTTAAATTACAGTTGAATATAATGTGCTTCTCTTTGTTTATTAGCAGTCTAATATGGCATAACTAAGTTGCTTGTTGTTGGTTTATTGACCCCAAATTCTTTATGAAGAGCTTGAGTCTGCCTGAAACAAGATCAAGTTTTTCATAATGAATTTGGATCCCTACGTAAAAAGATGATACAATACCATTCAAGCTTATAAGGCGAGAGAAATGAAACAAATAATTTAAAAGTCGCGTAATACCTACGTTTGTAATTGTTTTATGTAAAATTACACTAATGAGGAAAGCGAATGATAAGTATCATCTTGTGTAATTTCTACAAATATCTTTTTAATTTTCTTCCAAAGAAGAACTCTATTGCAACACATGTGTTAATTATTCAAATTATTTCTTTCATTTTGAACCTTATTACTAATATAATTATGGTCGCTTTTAAATTGTGAAATCTATTAAGTATTTGAAAACTGATTTGTTTCCTTATTTCTTGTAAGAAGCTGTGAAATATTTTCTCTTCCTATTTCTTTTTTCATGTATGTGTTAACTACAAAGAAAGCTTGGTAGTAATAGGGCCAACTCCCTGTATGCGCAATGTTTTTAAAAGGTAGTACAACGTGTTGCAGGCTTAAAGTACTTATGCGTACTTAATAGAGGCCCATAAAATCACCCTTTACAGAGCAAGAGATACATACGTGACTTCTCCATATCCTTCTATTTCAAACTCTCAAAAATGTCTGGTTCGTTGTGTATTACATGACCGGTACTCTTTAACTATCGTAGCAAATCTGCTAAATTGTTTGGGGGAAATAAATACAGTAAAACTTGTAACTATTTCATAAAGAAGAATATAAACTGAGTTTATATAGTCTGCAGAAGGTTTGAATCCGGAAATCAAGAGTGCCATATAGTTGACCAAAAATTTCTGTATTAGCATGGCCATTAATGTAAAATTCATGCCTGCTACCTGCGTGTCAGAGTAGCGATTGAAGAAAATCAAATAAATATTTACGCATTAAAGCAATATAATAAAGTAATCATTTTTTACGAAGTAACTGATGAGCAAATGTGGATAAATAGGTTACATTATCAAAGTCGAAACTCGCTGTTCTCCTAAAAGAGTTAATCTACTGGTTAAACACGTTTTATTGACCTTAATGACCACTACAAGCTTGAAAAATTTTAAACTATCTTTTTGAAACAGCTGTACGATAATCTAAATAGATTAGTGCAAGTAGAAGACTATAAAAAGGTAAATACGTGTCAGGGGACAGTTAATGTGTTAAGCAATTCTATTTTGACGTTATTAATTCCGATTTACTCTGAATGTTGTACAGGATAATCGTTACACTTATTTATTTTTGGAATAATATTATTCGAGCGGATATTATTTATATTCATTTTTAATTATACCTAAAAAAAATTAAAATGCTTGTACAAATAGAAATCCTTCCCGAAATATGTTGTACCAACACATTTAATCGATTTTTAGACGTTTCAATCCTTGGGACAAGGAATTCGATGGACTGCATTCAGCGCACCTGACTCTTTCAATAGTTTCCGGCCAATATGTTTCCCCAATGAATTTCGTCGCCAGTACCTACGTTGAGGTTGAACTAGTTGGCATTCCAATCGATTGTGCGAAGCATAAAACGAAAGTGATACAGAACAACGCACTGAATCCAATTTGGAACGAGAAATTTTGCTTCCAAGTGATGTTCAAAGATCTTGCCTTCTTACGTTTCGGCATCGTTGAAGCAAGCTCCCATCACCTGATCGCCCAAAGAGTTATACCTCTGAAATGCTTAAGACCCGGTTACAGACATGTACGTTTACGTTCCTGCAAAAATAAACCTTTGGCTTTGACCACTCTCTTTATTTACTCTCGTTTAGAAGAGGAGAGTCTCGACTATAATGCGTGTTGCCGTGATCATAAAGAATCTTCAAAGCGTCCCTCAGCAGGAAAGGATCCAGAGAAATTAACAACCGTGGACCCCGGATTAGGCGGAGTAACGCTGAAGAGAAGAATGTTCTTCCTAATGGTTTACCATGTAGTACCCGAGGAACCATATACCATTCTAAAAGTCACTCAGGAAAGTACAACTCAGGAGGTAATGCTTCAAGCTCTTCAGAAAGCTGGTATATCACCGGACCGTGTCGACGAATACATCCTTGTCGAAGAAGTTTCTCGCGGTTGGGAAAAAAGAGACAGAGAAGAATTACCAACGCAACGAGTATTAGACCCAACAGAGCATCCTTTGCAAGCGCAAGCTTTATGGAAAGGACAAGGACGTTTCCTGTTAAAAAGAGTCGGTCACGATCCTAGCAGCAGAGCCTGGTTGGCTTCTATCAGAAGTACAGCTGGGCATTCGAAACTCGAATCTGAAAGAGACTCGTCCACCCACATTTGGGACGAAGCAGACACTTTCTTGGTGTGCATTTACAATGTGTCACCAGACATACCTTATGCTATACTTCGAGTACCCTTGAGCAGTTCTGCTCAGGATGTTCTAGCTCAGGCTCTTGTCAAGGCTCGAAGAATGGAAGATCCAATGAAATTCGCATTAGTTGAGGAACTGGAATGGGGTGGTGCTGGCGCTGTTGGAAGTGGCAATCGTCAATTGAGAGTCTTACGTGACGACGAGAACGTGTACAGGACGCAAGCCTTTTGGAAGACACTAGGTAGATTCATTCTCAGAGAAAGAGAACAAGCAACACCGAGGCGACACCTGCTTCCAGCAACGTTGGATAGACTGAGCAAAGGTTTCTCTGTGGGAAGGTCGGTTTCCTTGCCGGGTTCCAGTAAAGAGAAGATGCCTGTCTCGGAGGCTCTTTCTGATCCAACATCTAGAGGTCTAAGACATCGCTTGCTGATGCCCGGCCGTAGGAGGGAGGTTCACTCTGATGGCGAGGACAGTCGTGAATCTGATATTCTGAATGCGGCCCTTCACTTAAAGAAAGTGTCGTTAAGAAAACTAAGAGTTTGGAAGTCATAGTGGCAGTCACGGGCGACGTCGATATCATCGATCTTCGCCTCTCGGACAAATGAATCATAAGTTCCGACTAATCGTTACATTGAAGGCGTCAGCAAATGAAGCTAACCGATACTTTTGCGACAATACGCGCACGAAGAGTTTCGAAGATCGTTTTCGTTGTTATAGGAAGCTTTCCGAACAATCAGCATTGAAACAGTACATTAAGAACGTAAACAAATGCCTAATTGTATTCAACGTTATTTGAGTATGTATGATACGGACTTTCGAAATCACCATTTGCCGAAAAATAAACGGTATTAATAAATAGTATGATTGGTTGAGGCAAAGTTTGATTGGACGTGAGTTGTAGAACACATGTTTGAAGTTGAACAGCTTCAACGAAGAAAAACAAATTGTAGTACGTTTAGATTACCCTACTAAAAGCATTGATATGAAAACTTCTTTTTATTTTACAGATTAATATCTGTTTGAACAAGTAAATTCATAGACGCGTGCATGTATTTGTTTGCTTTTGTAAACGCAGGAGTGCACTTTATTTACATTTGACATTTTAAAATTGTGCGAAACGACTTTGAAAGCAAATTTTGTATTAATGTTCTTAATAGTCTCGAACATCAGAATCGCCATACCTTTTTATTTACATTACCTTTAAGGATATGAATTCCTTAAGGAAACAGAGTTGTGTGTATTTGTTAATTTGGAGTTAACGCCTTAGTAATATCCAAATAAGTTTTCAATGAATACGCAGAGATATTATTAATCGCAAACGTTTGTTTGTTCGGATTCACTGTTTTGGTTATAGAACGATGAAAACCTGTTAGTCATATTTCTTTTATACACATACATATGTACATATTTTTTATCTAAACTATATATTTCACCATGTGTATATACCTAACATACAATGCCATAAAAAAGCTTTACTACATTCACTGAGAATTGAGAAGAATATTGATCACTCCATTTTAATTTAAAAACTAAGCCAAACATCGTGTTTCAATATCGATGTAACTTACACTGGTACCTGATTATTTTTTATAAAAGTTTACTTATCCATGAAGTAATTAAAGCTTGCACTTTAAGTACCTGACTTGTCTGTAAAAGTTCTTTTTTATTTATGATAATCTTCAAATAATACATTTATCGATACCTTCACAAATGCATAGTAAAAACGTGTTTCTACATTCAAAACAGTTGCAGAAGATTATCCTCTTTGATTTCACGGAAATAAACACCTGCTTGGAGAAAACTGAATGGAAAAATATTTTAAATTTCTATACTTCAGCATGCGTGTATCAGAACAGTTTCATTACGTTTTTATACGTCATTACTTGTAACTGAAACTAAACTTTATTCAGTGACTATAATAATTACCTCATGACATACATGTTACTTTCGAATTTTTGTGATTCATGTGCGAACAATATTTTAATATCTTTTTGAAGCATTTTATATTTCGTTAACTTTTAGTAGTAAAACTTGTAAATTCAAAATGAAACGCAGTACAAGAATACGAAACAGTGAACACCGTTTCATGTAATTAATAAACACTGGTTGTCATTTAGTTTATCGTTTCCCTTCTTGTGTAGAACGCTGTAAAATACGTGAAGAACTATCTAAAATGACGAATAAAACGTCTAGTCAAGCACCATCATTAATGACTATTTAAAGATACTCCAAGTACGGTGTGTCCGAATTATTTATTACCTTGAACTAACATTGAATTTGCTCACATTAAATGATTAAATGATATGTTAATAAAGCAATTCACCAAAGTTCTCGAAATCGTGATGAAGTAAGCTACTGTTACTTGATGCACAGGAAAGAATATAAAACAGTATTATACAATACGAAGTATGTATATGACATGACATGTTATGTCATTTTCTTGTTTATTGTATTTGATCAGAAGTGAGAGATATCTTTCAACGCGCGCGCACGTACTCTTGCTACTCAAGAGTCATATTTATGATATGTATATTGTTGATACTGATGCAAAAGAAACAAAATAGATCAATGTTACTTTTACAATCATTGTCTCCACCTACCCTTGGACTGTTAAACGTATGTATACTTGTAGATTGTAAATACGAGACCAAGGAGCGTCGATTGTTTTTCACTTTTCAACATCGTTCCGGTCGTTTGAAGGACAGTGTACTTCTGCCTAATTTTCACGGTATAATACAGAGTTCCCCGGCTTTTTGAACCGGCCATACTCCTAGTAGGAGTCTCCTACCACATATTCCCCCTTGCTCCTCTGGAGCTGGGCCGAGAAATCGTGCGGCTCGCGGTGGCGTTTGAAAAACATACATACATTGTACAAAGAGTGAGCCATCCTTTGACGAAAATAAAAATTGTTTGTTTTTCATTGTACATTCATGAGAATATTATGAATAGATAGATAAAGTTTTCCCAATTAAAATAAGTCCAAACACGATCTCATTCGGACTATTTGTTATCAGAGACATTCCGACTATCGAATCTTGCCTTATGCAAAATTTTAATAACAAATGAACTGAATGACATCGTGTTTGGATTTATTTTCATTGGAAAAACCTTACCTATTCATTTGTAGTATTTTCATTAATATGTTATAAAAAATATACAAATTTTGTTTTTCGTTATACGATGACTCATTTGCGTCGACGAAAAAAATTTTACGGCGGCTCACTGAAACCGCGCCAGAGTTGGGCATTAATCGATTAAAACTTTTAATTTGATTGATTGATTAACGTTTACGATTAAAAAAATTTAAAGTCGAAAAATCAGCGATTGATTTTATCGATTGATGAAATTAATCGTCCATCTTTGATCAAAGAAAATTAATCATCGAAAAATTGGCGATTAATTTAATCGATCGTTAAAATTAGTCGTTAATCGTCGGTTAAAGAAAATTAATCGTCAATTACCAGTTGCTGATTTTTAAATGGAATTTGACTAAATTTGAATTAAATTAAAGTTCTATTTAGATTTTTTATTACCGTATTTATCATTTTATTAAATTTTGAAATTGTAATAAAGAGACAGAGAAACAACAGAAATATATTTCAATAAGAATATATTTATTTCTTACAGTTTGTTATTTACACATATTGTTTGTTATTTTATATTCTCATTTGATGCGTAGTCATTTTTGAGACTTTATTGTCAACTGTTTCGGCTGCTGGCCGTGAGCGACATCAAAAACAAACCGAAGATGCTCGACAAAGACTCATACAAAATATTAATTTCACCACAGAAAGAATATCATCAGCAGTTAATCGTAAATCAATTATCCAATTGACGATTAAAATTGAAACGCATTTAATCGTTAATCGCAAGTAACTACTAAAGTCGGAATTTAATCCTTAATCACAATTAATGAATAAAAGTATTTAATCGCTAATCGCAATTAACAACTAAAGTAGGAATTTAATCATTAATTGCGATTAACGACTAAAGTAGGAATTTAAGCGTTATTTGCGATTAACGACTTAAGTAGGAATTTAGTATCGCTTCTCGGGCAACGCTCGTAAATATTATGTTCGAGAAGGTGATGAAAACTAGCCTTACAACGGCTGTCTGAAAATGCTCGGTCCCGAATTCGAGGTCCGATAGCCGGGGAACTCTGTACTGCGTACTGTATGCGGCTGGTAAGTTGGCAGACGGAAGGAATGCGGGTCTGATTGGGTACAGCAGGCCTAGTCGAACACAATCATAAAAACAAAACACACGCATTTTCTTTATTGGCCGAACGGTCACACTAATTAGATCATACAGCACCGTGTGACAAAGGCGGAGCGAGTGGCGTACTCCTCTTGCCCCTGTGCCGTTCCGACTGCCAACTTACCAGCCGCATACAGTACAATAGTGTATATATTAGTGAAGAAAATTATATAAAGTCTAACTATCACGGGGAATAGGAACGTCACGAACCTGTTGTTCTTCGTCTTCCATGCACTTTTCTTGTTTCATTTTATTATTTCAACTTCGACTGACAATTTCACTTGTACGCGATCTTCCGCTGAATTCAATATGTTTTATGCATTTCGAGAAATCAATCAGTATAAGCTACGAACCATTATACAGGATGGTTCACGCAACTAGTACGAATTATACCTTTTTTCTAATTATAGTTAGAAAGAAATGTTAATGGTAAGAGATGAATAGTGCAAAGAGGACTACATATTCAGGACCATATTTTTTCGTGAGTGTAACGATGCATGTGCATTTTACAGTTTACGGTTACACTTGTGAGAAAAATATAGTCCTCTCTGAATCATTCACATTTTTCCTCTAACATTTCTTTCTAGTTGCAATCAGAAAACAGGTACAAACTCATATATTTGAATTAACTATTATATCAGTGTGTCTTATAAAAACGTATAAGTGTCGCTAAATACTCTGTAGGAACATGCTTCATCACACTGAGCGTTCACCACATGGCGTACTCTGTAGAGCTGGAAAGTTGGCGTGCGGGACGGCATAGGGGCAAGAGCCTTTCATGCTTCCGAGTCGCGATGCTATATGATCCTTATTAGTAGATGTGACCATTTCGGCCAATCAACAAAATCCGTGTGCTCTGTTTTTATGATTGTGTTCGACTACGTGGGCTTATTTTTGCTTTAACCAATCAGACCCACATTCATCTCGCAGTCCTTCTGCACGCCAACTTTCCAGCTCTACACAGGACGTCTTTTTTAAGCTTTAGTGCTGGAGGGGAACATCTTTAAAAAACCGCTGCAAAATGATACCCAACTTAAGAAAACGAGCGCAAAATCTGAATGTAATTATTAACACTAGAATTACCAAGGCAATCAAAATGACTGGTTTACAATTTTACTATGTATAATATATTTTTAACGATTATTATGTTTACTTTGAATTGACACTGAGTCAAGCTAGAGAAAAATGTAAATGAACATTGTTTCTCTAAGTTTCGTATTTTTTCTAAAACGTGTCATTTTGATCGCTTCGATGAAGTAGGTGCACTTTAATTTTTGGTAGACCTAGTGTTAAAACAATAGATGTGAAAATTTTGCCGATGCCGTTCCTAGGATTAAGTTGATGTCTGCACAAAAAATTATTGTTTTTTGAAGAAATGTTCGTGATGCCACTGTGCGCCCCGATATATTTTTGGATATCACTTCCTTCGCCCATTTTCTTCCCACTTTTCGAAGACACTTATTAACATATCCCAACATAGACCAAAATATTAACTTAAAAATGAAGAAATAGGCAGTCGCTGCTCACTGAGAATTCTACAAACATTTTGTTCGAAAGTAATATACAGTGATTAATAATCGAATATGAAATCAATAATAAATGTAAAAATTACATCCATAATTAGCGAAATTTGCCAAATTATTTTACCTAAAAAATTTGCTTAGTAATGAGTTGTTAACATTAGTTTAAAGAACAACGAAAAATACAGTTTCATGCTTACCGCGTGCAAATAGTTTTACAACTCATAAAACATATTTTCACAAAAAGTTTACTTTCAGTAAATTTAAACAAAACGTCTATGTATTCCGCGCTGATGTATTAGAAAAAAAAAATCATCTTTATGAAATTATTTTTTTTTTAATTCAATCGAATATTACAATATTTGTCATACACTGTTATCTTAACAACTCTTATTTATTGTTAATAGAATCGTATAAATTACACAAAGATAGATATCTACCTTCCGAGCAATTCTGTAAACAGTACGTAAAGTAGTACAAATGTTACTCATAACATATCCATTTACGCAATTTTGAATCTTCAATTTTACATTAAAATGTTATCATAAATGAAATGGCAAAGATTGTTCAAGCATTTTATACAAGTATTACTTGTATATAAATTATTATATAAATAAACATAATCAAAATGCAAGAACGGAAAACACCCCACGTATGACGTATTGTATCAATACTCTTATTAAGTGTTAATATAATATTCAAATAATTGTCAATTCAACATCGGGTGTCGTTACTTACGTTCGTTTCAATGATAGAATTTTCTTACTAAAGTCAGATAACGTGAATGGAAACTACATGCACACCACACAGCGGTATTTACGTACTATACAGTGAAATCACAGGACACTATGTATATAGAATAAATAATGGCTACTAATAACGATAATTTATTGTTATAATTAATTTCGATGCTCCTTGAATCTTGAATAAAACCCCCGCATCGAGAGTATCATCGACTAATAATGGATGTCTTTCGAACGCTAGAAAGCAAATGAAATTACAGCGCGGGTTCTCGAGCCAAACTGCTATTTGTTATTAAACTTTTCAGAAGCATTTACATTGCTGTGGTATAATAGTCAACGGAATAATAATTTCCGTCATAAAACGAACTCATTTAAAAATAATTATTTTACTATAAAACCGTTTTCTCTCCGACTGATATAATAAGATATCCGTGTTAACCGTCATTTCTCTTAAATTGATGATTGTGATCACTTATGCTCGGAGGACCCTTCTTTGCAGTTGCTTTCAAAGAATTTGTTTAGAATACTTCTAAAATGGAGGATGCGTAATATTCCATCGGAAAAAAAGAAAGAACTATATAAAACTTTAGGGACCATTCTCTTTAAGCATATTGCCGAACGAGGTCTCATGATCCAATATCAGTGTGGGCAATATAGTATTACGTTTTTTTTTCGGTAGCGAAGATAAAAGAACTAAATAAACGGAAATCAAAAGGAATGAAAAGACATAGGAACGAACGGCAGTTCAATTATATGAGTTACTCGGTGTACGTGCAAAAATTCTTTTGTCACTTTTCAATTTTTTGATTCCCAAGAACCTTGTTGTAGCGCGGTCAGAATTTTGAATTGCGCGTACAACTTTTCGCACAAAATACTGGGTGTTTAAAATTAATAATATTTAGACGCTTACATCTGACAATTCGTAACCATTTATTGTCAATATCATTATCTGGAGTAAATATCATTATTTGAAAAGGACAACATATACATTGTAAACTCTTTAAATTCATCCAAAAATTAATGGAATCGTTGTTCGTATCTCAAATCGTATAGGAATTGAAGCAGTCAATTTAATTAACCGTTTTGATCGAATCTAATTTGAGGAAAAATGAATATTTGATACGCGCCATGTGACTACGAAAGAAAAA
This sequence comes from Macropis europaea, assembly GCA_916610135.2. Lineage (NCBI taxonomy): Eukaryota > Metazoa > Arthropoda > Insecta > Hymenoptera > Melittidae > Macropis > Macropis europaea. The sequence continues at coordinate 35,581,295 of OU744346.1, forward strand.
GAATATTATACCTTGTATCGATGGGGCATAACCCTACTGTACATATCCATGGTTTTTCATCAGCTGTTACATATTAAATATATGCGCTTAATAATTAAACGGTAAATATATTTATTAATCATACGCATTTGTGCGTATACATATGCCTTTTCGTGGAAATGTATCTATGAATAGATACACATATACTGATGCACGTATGACTTTCAATGTACTGAATGATTCAATGATAATCGACCACTGATTTGTATTTTTCCACTTGAACAGATTGCATAAAGTTAATGCATACTTCATCAATGAAACACAGACACAAATATTATATTGAAATTAAAATTTTTAGTTATGAGTAAAAAACATCACAAATTATTATTTTTTCTTCCTAAAAAACTATGTTTGTTATTATATACATGTTTATTCGACAATAAACACGAATTTTTCACAATACATACTTATAATTTAGGGAAACCAGAATTTTATAAAATAAGATATAAATGTCATTAGTCGCCAATATAAATTTGCTGAAACTAAAGATTTGTAGCAGTTACGGCACTGCTACCACATCCCTGTCGTGAAAGATCGAAATATTACCCTCTCTAACTTTCTCTTCTCTAAATGCTTCCGGCCTATCCTTTCTTCAACTTTTTTCTCAAGGTCCGCTCGCGCCTGGTCAGCGTCAATGTTGCACATTTGGCGACCAGACCCGGCGGACTCGCGCGCGAACTTTCCCATTTTCTTTCCATTTTCTATCTCTGTTCTTTTTCCGTTTTTCCTTTTCTATCTTCTTTCTCTCGAACACTATAAAAAGACCAGCAACCTTTCGGCACGGGCAGAACCTCTTGCGACACACCACGTATACGACCGTGCGACATTGATAACCACTTGCTTCTTATCTTGTTATAATAATTGTAAATAAATTGAGCGTGTAACGCAAAAACGGAGTTGACCATTACGCACCCATCACCTCTGATTATTAAAGGATAAAATAAAACTGAATTAAAAAATAACGAGTTCCAGATAAAGATTATTATTGAATCGTTCTGTATGTATTACTTTCAATATCTATGAATTATGTGCAACACTTTTCTACAGATGTGAATCAAACCATAAGAAGAATAAAAAAATGCAATAATAATAACAAATAAATTGAAAAAGAAAAGGGAAGTAGTTTCAAAAAGCGCTTCCACCGGGGAAGCAGACTGCGCCGCCCGCGGTTGTTAATTTGATTGAATATACATACACAGATAGGATGGAGCACGAAAAACAGGCCACCTAATTATCTTCTCTAGTTATAACGGTTTGAGAAAATTTTCATACGTAATTTAAATAGTTTCAAAGAGTGAATCACATAAACGAAAATTTTTTTTAGAAGTGCCATGTTTTTTCTGTTCTTTTTTCCCAGGTCAGCCATGTTCTTTTACATGAACGTACATATTTTTTTTCTACTGTATATTGTACCTGACATGAACATGCATTTAGACATGCATAGGGACTTTAAAATAACTTCGGAGTCGAGAGTTTTAAATCAAATGTGAAAGTTTCTTTTATCGAGATCCAAGGCTTTAGCGACACATTCTCGGAATGACTTCTAATATCGAGTGTTCCACTTAAATTGAGCCACGTGAATATCTTCAAAGGTATTAGTACTATCGGCAAATATTTCAAACAAAGTTGAATAATTTTGTGGGGGACATGATATGATGACAATAGTTTTTTTTTATAGATGGAGCCGCAGAGAAAAAATGAAGGTCGCCTTTTTTTAATAGAACCATATACAGTGAATCCTCCCACATTGACCCAGTTGGCACTACGCTCACACTGACCCTATTGCTATTCCTACGCCTATGGCACAGTTAGTTAAGCGTGTGATTCGTGTAATGCAATGCGTGGCGGCGGTTCTTTTGACGACAGTTCAAGCTGGGCACTTCATAATACAATAACATAACCTTTTTAATTTTACTTTTTTTATGTGAAAATTTGTTTAACATATTAGTGAGATTTTTCCGATTAAAATGACATCAAACACGATATATTTTGGACCACATTTACTTATTTCATACTTATTGTATAACTCATTTTACTCCATTATCGCCTTGATTACATTACAAAAATGGGTTGTTAGTCACGTTTGAAATTATAATAGTATAATATTTCTAAACACTATAAATTACAGAAGTATAAAGTAGTAAAATATTCTACATTAAATTATATTTACAATGAGATGATACGTATATAAATATGTAATAGACTTCACACACAAAAAGTTTGGAATCATTTAACGTGGCTGAAAAATTTGTCGAGTTTCAAATAGCCCGTGATTTTTGTAAGTCAAAATTTTGCTGGTTTCGAATTTGTTTAAAAAATACGGATCTTGAATTTTGCAAGTTTCAAACCTACGCAACCATAACTTTGCTCATATGTATTTATAATATATTGAAATTCTGTATTTTATCGAAAAGAGTACGAAATCTTCAGTGATCGGTTTATGACTTCTTAAAAAGTCATTTTGTCAAAAATAATAGAAAAGTTTTGAAAAATGAAAAAAAAAGTTGAAAAAATTTTTAAAACTTTTCCGAAAATTTTGCTGAGTTCAAAAATGTAATTGTAGTCTTGTAGTCTTAAACAGGCTGTACCTCCACATCCGTCAAACGTAGGCTGTTCCACCACGTCCGGAAAATGTAGACTGGTATGCTCACACTGACCGTCAAATGTAGGTATGATTCTCACACTGACCATCAAACGTAGGCTGTTCCCCCACATTATCGAGGCACAGCTTACATTCGACGGACAATGTGTAAAGATATTTCATGTATTTTGCTAGCAATCCGTTTCTGTAATTCATTCGAAGCGATAATGAAATGAGTTACTCGATAAGTATTACTAAGTAAATGTGATCCAAATTATATCATGTTTGGTCTCATTTTGATCAGAACAATCTCATCTATATGTTATAAACTTTTTCATACAGAAGAAGTTAAAAATAAAAAAGTTCAAGTGTCGTCTTTATTATAACATTTGGTACGCGGGTATTTAAATCTCTCGGTTGCCTCGACTCTCGTTCCATCCTTCTCTTTTATTTGCTGTCCTTTTCTCTGTTCGGCGAACTTCAAAGGCGCGCTGCGAGGCTGGAAATGTAGTCTCGGTATGCACAAACTGACCCTTTTCGATTCCGAGCTGAGGATCAATGTGGGAGGATTTACTGTACAGAGTTCCACGGATGTCTGAACTACTTTTCGATACGGATGTCTGAACCGGCCGTACCCCAACCACGTATCTCTCCTTGCTCGACCGGAGCCGGGCTGAGAAGTCGAGCGGCTCGCGGCGGTGTTTGAGAAACATGATACATTGTACGAAGAGTGAGTCATCCTTTAACGCAAATAAAAAATTTTTTGTTTTCCATTTACCATTCAGGAGAATATTAATAATAGATAGATGAAGTTTTCCCATTAAAATGAGTCCAAACACGATCTCATTCGGACTATTTGTTATCAAAGACATTACGACTATCGAATTTTACCTTATGCAAAATTTGAATAACAAATGAACCGCATGACATCGTGTTTGGACTCATTTTCATTGGAAAAACTTCACCTATTCATTTGTAGTATTTTCAGTAATGTATTATAAAAATAGAAAAATTTTGTTTTTTGTTATACGATGACTCGTCGACGAAGAAACTGTTTGGCGGCGGCCGATTGAGACCTCACCGATGCTCTGTCTCTCTCCTTCCCAGATTATCGCATCTCGAGATATGGTCGTAAATCTTGTGCTCCAGGTGATGAAAGCTGGTCCTAGAACGGATCTCTGAATTTGCTCAGTCCTGAATGCGAGTTCAGACATCCGTGGGACTGTGCAGTTTTTGGCACACCAATGGATTGTGAAGGTGTTCGCGTTGAAAAGTCATTAATTTAGTAGATAGTTTCATTTTAGCCCTCATCTGTCCGTCATTTTCGCGACTTAATTTGCCCCTTGGTATCAGATTGACACAGTGGCGAATAAATTAATATAATGAGAAGATAAATAGTTAAATTTTAAAATTCTTTTGTTGAAAATAAAAAAAATAAAATTTCTGTACATTCGGGCATAAGATTATTTGAATCCTTCACAAGTAGTAAAGCAATGTGCAAGTCATACTGCGTTTTTACATTTATCGCATTTTTGTGAGCAAAATGTGTCAAATTGACATAAGGGATACATGAGAGTTAATGATGCGAAGTAGTATTCCCGAATTCTTTTATAGAGCATGGAACGCTGTATCAATTACTGCCGTCATGGCCAGCCGGAGCGCAGCCCCACTCAGGCTTACCCCCACTCTGCGTCCATTCTCCTCATACAGTCTGTGATCTAGGTCCTAAATTCTAGGACGATCTGGGAACTGAAACGAAGGGAACGGACTTAGAGTGGGGGAAGGCCGGAGTAAGCCTGCGCTCGTGATGGCCATGATGGAATTAATGCATTGAGAAAAATGCACGACTTCGTTTAAAAAGGCGATGGTAATCTTCGTATCTTCACTGCACCTCCACACAAAAAAAACTGTCGACACTATATTATGTCCTGCTCGTAATTATTCAACTTTTATATGAAATATTTTTTGATAGTATTAATAGCATCGAAAACATTGGCTGGTATTGATTTAAAAAGGACATCCTATATGCACTTATACAAGGTGACCGGTTTTAATATATAAATGCAAATTACTTGTACACTACATGTTGTATACAAAAAATAGTTCAGATAAGAAGTGAATGATTTCGAGAGGGCCACAATCTGGTGTAAGTAGCTTTTTTTGTAGACGGACGCGTAGAGGTCATATGGAGGTGACATACGTTTTTTTTAAGTGGAATTGTATATTTTTTAATGCACTAATCGATGCAGCTCGTTATTCTCTACACAAAAGTACAGTAAACAAAATTCGTTTAAGCGCACTTACTTTTTTTAAACTTTTCAGCGTAAGTGTTTCAATTTTAAATAACACAAGCATAACCATGAGTGAGAGTTACAAATATATTTGTATATTATAAACATTTTTATATATATATTTATATACACATATTTACATATACTTACACCAACGAAATCTTATTGTGGGCGCGAAGTTCGTTTAAGCGCACATGCAAAAAACGGCTAAAAAGTGAAATTTAAACCAAAAATATTAAAGTTATAAACTTAATATTTTGCGTGACCACCATTACTTTGGATTACAGCAAAAAGTCGATTCGACATTGACTTTATTAGATTTTTAATTACATTATCAGAGATTTGTTCCCGCGAGCACTTGATTTCCTGCTTCAAGCTCTGAATACAGAGTTCCACGGATGTCTGAACTCGCATTCGAGACTGACAAGCAAATTCAGATATCCGTTCTAGGATCAGTTTTCATCACCTTCTTGAGCACAAGATTTACCGGCGTAGCTCGAGAAGTGATAATCTGGGAGGGAGAGAGATAGAGCATCGGCGAGGTTTTAGTCGGCTGCCGCCAAACAGTTTTTTCGTCGACACAAATGAGTCATCGTATAACAAAAAACAAAATTTTTCTATTTTTTATAATACATTAATGAAAATACTACAAATGAATAGGTGAAGTTTTTCCAATGAAAATGAGCCCAAACACGATGTCATTCGGTTCATTCGTTATTAAAATTTTGCATAAGGTAAAATTCGATAGACGCAATGTCTCTCATAACAAATAATCCGAATTGGATCGTGTTTGGACTCACTTTAATTTTGAAAACTTCATCTATCTATTAATAATATTCTCATCAATGTATAATGAAACACAAACAATTTTTTATTTCCGTTAAAAGATGACTCACTCTTCGTCCAATGTACAGTAAATCCTCCCACATTGACCCTCAGCTCGGAATCGAATAGAGTCAGTTTGGGCATAACGAGACTACATTTCTAGCTTCGCAGTTCGCCTTTGAAGTTCGCCGAACAAAGAAACGGGCAGCGAATAAAAGAGAAGGATGGAATGAGAGTCGAGGCAACCGAGAGATTTAAATACCCGCGTACCAAATGTTATAATAAAGACGACACTTAAACTTTTTTATTTTTAACTTTTTCTGTATGAAAAAGTTTATAACATATTGATGAGATTGTTCTGATCAAAATGAGACCAAACATTATATAATTTGGATCACATTTACTTATTAATACTTATCGAGTAACTCATTTCATTATCGCTTCGAATGAATTACAAAAACGGATTGCTAGCAAAATACATGAAATATCTCTACACACTGTCCGTCGAATGTAAGCTGTGCTTAGATAATGTGGGGGAACAGCCTACATTTTACGGCCAGTGTGAGAGAAGTAGCCTACATTTTACGGACGAAGTGGGGGAACAGCCTACGTTTGACGGATGTGGAGGTACGCTTGTTTAAGACTACATATGTACCGAATAACAAGTACACTTTTCAACTCAGCAAACTTTTCGGAAAAGATTTAAAAATTTTTCATTTTTTTTTCATTTTCCACAACTTTTCTATTATTTTGGACAAAATGACTTTTTGATTCCTTGGAACGTGTAGAATCATATTGTGAATGAATTTTTCTTTGGTGATGCGTACCAAAACTTGTGTAGTTTTAACATTGACTTTTGGCTGCACATGCCAAGTGCAAGGAAGTTAATTCATAAGTGTTAAAGAAAAATGATACCGATCCTTCGAGAATTTGTTTATAATTTTTAATATTACAGAATTAATTTTCTAATTCAAATATATTGGCCTGTTTTCGTGATAATAAGCAAAAATTGCAAAATTCAAAGGTCTGTATTTTTTAAACAAATTCGAAACCAGCAAAATGTTGACTTAAACCCCTCCTAAATTACGGGCTATTTGAAACTCGACAAATTTTTCAGCCACGTTAAATGATCCAAAACTTTCTGTGTGTGAAGTCGATTACATATTTATACATATACATATTATCTCATTGTAAAGATTATTTAACGTAAAATATTTTTCTACTTTACAGTTCTGAAATTCATAGTGTATTAGAAATATTATACTATTGTAAGACTATACAGGGTGTTTCACCACCCCTGTCAAAAATTTTAAGGGGTGATTCTACAAGCCAAAATAAGACGAAAATCAAGAACAAAAAAATTGCGTCCGAGGCTTCATTTTTGAGTTATCGATGAGTAAAGAACGGGCTAAAAACGCCTGTCCAGCGGCAGCACTCCATACACGCGCAGTGTCTGGCATCGCGCGCCAAGTTCCTCGTACAGAGTGCTCGCTTACCGATGTAACAGAAACTATGACATACCATACGATGCGATAAGACACTACAATCTTGCGACAATTTATGAAGAAACACACACCTTTCGTAGGCGGCATTAAACCTGCCTACTTGAAAAAATCCACAAGGGCATATCAAAACCCGCCCACGGGATTCTCAAGCAGAGAGGGTGAATGCAATTTCTAATTGACGATTTTGGCCTCAGATGCGTAAATTTCATTTATCCGGAGACTCTAGTGTGTGTAATTCATATGGACAAAACCAAGTCAAATAATCGCGGTGTGTGTGTTTCAGTGAAGTGCGCAGTTGCACGCGTCGGAAAGATCACTTTTTACAGAGATGATAGAACGATGAGCACGCTATTGACAAATTTTCCTTACAGAGGAGACGTTGGTTAAATTTCACGCGAGACTGGAAAATGTTACGCAAATGTGTTAGTGTAGAACATGTGTGCGTTCCTGCAGAGTTGGGCATTATTCGAATTATTTCGAATAAATGTTTATCTCAAATAATTATGTCAGTAATTTATTCGAATACCGACTGCAAATGTATTCGAATAATCTATTCGAATAACGACTGATAAATTATTCGAACAATAATACGAATATTTGTTGATTGTTTTAAATCAAAAGAAAAAATCAATCAATTTTTATCCGAATAAATTCTACTACAAATAAGTTCCGATTCGAATACATTCTTCTACGAATAAATTCTTCTTCAGATAAATTCTTATTTGAATAAATTCTAATTCGTTAGTGACGAATAAAATTTTATTTGTTACTCTTATTCATTATCTGTTATCTGAATAAAATTTTGCAACACTGCATTCATGCCGGCAAATATCGACGCTTTTCTATTTACATGCCAATGCCCTTACATTGTCTCATCTCTCGGTCGTTGACCTCGGCCTCTCGAACAGCTGTAATCGGCAGGAAATATTTCTCGCGTAGAAAGCAGTCTCTTTTTCAATTTAATTTTCCATTCAGTGTTAGGCTTAGTCTTAGCTTTTTAGATTTTTTTATTTCTAGAATTTTTCTGTGCGTGAGTAAAGTAATCTCGCATTCGTAGGTAAAGTAATCGTAGTGCGTACGTGTGTGATTAAGTGGACACTCGCGAACGGGACAATCGCCTGGTGTCTGTGTTTTCAGGTGCAAAATTTTGTGCATGCTTTGAACATCTTTTTGTGGACATTCGCGGACGGGACAATCATAGTGCGTGTAATTCTCATGGACACTTGCGAATTAAATAATCGCGATGCGTGTGTGTGATGAAATGGACGATCGTGGTGCGTGTACACATGACACTTGCGAATACAATAATCGCGGTGCGTGTGTACGTGCGTGTGGGTGATTTTTTTGGACAAAATCGTCAATTAGAAATTGCATTCACCCTCTCTGCTTGAGTATCCCGTGGGCGGGTTTTGATATGCCCTTGTGGATTTTTTCAAGTAGGCAGGTTTAATGCCGCCAACGAAAGGTGTGCGTTTCTTCATAAATTGTCGCAAGAATGTAATGACTTGTCGCATCGTATGGTATGTCATAGTTTCTGTTACATCGGTAAGCGAGCACTCTGTACGGAGAACTTGGCGCGCGATGCCAGACACTGCGCGTGTATGTAGTGCTGCCACTGGACAGGCGTTGTTAGCCCGTTTTTTACTCATCGATAACTCAAAAATGAAGCCTCGGACGCGATTTTTTTATTCTTGATTTTCGTCTTATTTTGGCTTGTAGAATCACCCCTTAAAATTTTTGACAGGGGTGGTGAAACACCCTGTATAAAACTTATAACGCAAGGCGAATTCTGATAGGAGGTATATTTGAGGTCCGTTCAATCCAGCGGCTCGGAATAGAATGCCCTGCCTTTTTCTTAAACTGCTTCCCTCGAATTTTTCGTACGATCCTTAGGCCCGGGGTTGAATTTTGAAGGGCCCAAGGGGGTGGTGTTAAGAGGCAAACTCCAGATGTCTTTGCCTGGAACATGCCTTCGTCTTTGGCCCTAGTCACGTTGCTTAGGCTACGTTACAGCATGTGACGTCTTACACTATTATTATTTTAAACGTGACTAACAACCCATTTTTTAATGTAATGAAGGCGATAATGGCGCAAAATGAGTTATACATTAAGTGTGAAGTAAGTAAATGTGGTCCAAATTATATCGTGTTTGATGTCATTTTAACGGAAAAATCTCACCAATATGTTAAAAAATGTTCAGATGAAAAAAAGTAAAATTAAAAAGTTATGTTATTGTATTATGAACTGCCAAGCCGTGAACTGTCGTCAAAAGAACCGCCGCCGCATATCGCATTACGCAAATTACACGTTTGACTGACTGTACCATAAGCGTAAGAATAGCATAGGGTCAGTGTAGCGTAGCACCAACGAGGTCAATGTGGGAGGATTCACTGTATCATGTTCCTCAAATGCCTCCGCGAGCCACACGACTTCTCAACCCGGTTCCGGAGGAGCAAGGGGAGACATGTGGTTGGGGTACGGCCGGTTCAAAGATCCGTATCGAAAAGCCGTTAAGACATCCGTGGAACACTGTATTTTGAAATTGGCAGCCATTTGCACATATATCCCTGGCTATTATACCCCATAAGTTTTCTGTGGGGTTCATATCAGGGCTGCAAGCAGGCCATTGCATTATAGGAATGTCCCGCGATTGGGACCACGAGCGCGAATGTTTGGAGACGTGAATCGCTGCGTTATCTTGTTGAAAGATAAATTCACGATCATCGACTACGTCATCCAAAAATGGAATTGACACTCGATCTAGCATTTTTCCATACATTTCTAAATTCGTTTTGGAAGAAATGAAGCATAACTTTAGTTTTCCATAAGAGGAAAAAGCTCCCCAAATCATAACTCCTCCACCATGAAAATTCCGGCTCAATCTGGGAGGATTTTTTTCACTTAAGTCATGCCAATACGAGCTGAAACCATCTGGACCATCTAAGTTAAACTTTTTTTCGTCATAAACAATTACTCTTTCCCATTCGTCAGTGCAGCTCATGTGGTTCCGTGCAAATGTTAGACATACACCCCTATAGTGTAACTTTAACATCGGTTTTCTTCCTGATTTCTTAAAAACAACGCGTGGAGTGTTATACAAAATTTGTTGCACATGTCGTTCAGTCACTGACAATTGAAGTTTTGTAACAATTTAAGTTGCAACTAAACGGTTTTTAGTTGCTTCAACTACGATTCCATTTTTTTCCCCTTTCCGTTATTTTAAAATTTCCCTCCGTAGCACGTTTTTTCCCATACTTTTCACAAAGTTTTAAAAAATTTCGGACAATACACTGGGAATGTTGATCTCTTTTGCAATTTTCTTGTTTGATTCTCTTCTTCTTTTTAAAAAACTGTAATTATGGATTTTTCCTCTTTAGTAAAATATTTTCCCTTTGCCATTCTTTTATGTTCCTTTTCAACAACAAAGAAAACAAAAAATAGATACTTTAGAGTAAACTTTAAACACGAGGCAACAATATTAAATACTTACCTTTCCAACTCCTCTCAATATTAAATGAAAAAGGAACACCGAATACACTTGCGCGTAAACGAATTTCGTACACGCACTAGCTGTTGTAAACACCTCTCTCTGTTACCGGCTCTTACGTGTAAACACGAGAACAACAATGTAGGAATGACAAAAGTAAACATGTAGAAAGTAAAATATCCCCCGGCCCAACATTGTTTGGCCTTTTCTAATAGATAGGTAGGAAAATGCGTAAGTTTTGATATGCGCTTATGCGAATTTCGCTCACTGTACTAAGCCATTTATGGCGAAAAATCATTGGTTTAGAAGAGATTTTAATTTTAGTATTGAAAAATAGTATACCATTTTCGTGTAGCTAATATGTCACATCTAATACATTGTACATATGTCGTTCTCATAGTACATAGTGCTAATGCCACTACCCAATACTAAAATTAAAATAATTTTTAAACTAATGATTTTCCGCCATAAGCAGTTCAGTACTTTTGTATAGAGAACAACGAGCTGCATCGATAAGTGCATTAAAAAATGTACAATTCCATTGAAAAAAAACGTATGTCACCTTCATATGACCTCTACGCGTCTGTCTACAAAAAAACTACTTACACCAAATTGTGGCCCCCTCGAAATTATTCACTTCTTATCTGAACTATTTTTTTATACATAACATAGTGTACGAGAAATTTGCATTTATAGATTAAAACCAGTCATCCTGTATGCAGGATGTTTGATGAAGGAAGATCAATACTTTGAGGAATTATAATAGGGGTCATCATATCAGAAAAAATTCATATGGACCCCTGTTTCATTCTTAATTATTGAATATATATATATTTCCTTCGTACGAGAACAGGAAACATGAGCGAGTTAGGCGAGAGGTGGGAGGCTCTTTCTCCTATACTGCTTTTGAGGGAAAGAACGCCTAGGATGCTCGTCAGCGTATAGTGTACAATTGTACATACATGTTGTTTCACCTAATTTGATCACCTGAAATAATTGTGCTGTAATTAAAATATCATAAAAATGTTTCCTACAAAAGTTGCATAGTTTTATGGAGGCCGGCGTATAATAACAGTAGTTTTATTTGCTTGGAAAGGGTTAATGAGCTAAGGAGGTTGTTACAAACTCACTGCCCTTTTCCACACGTATGAACCTGTACATTAATTATAATACTGTAGCATTGTTGTGTAAGACTCCATCACCGTTACTATTACAATTACCACTGGTACTACTATTATCAATACCGTGGTTATTACTGTTATTATTGTTATTACTATTATTATTATTTTTTTGACACAATTACGAGTAATATTATTATTAACATTATTGTTATCATCGTAAGTACTATCGTTATTAACATTACTGTGAGTGTGGATATCGACACAAACGTTAGGGCTAGGAGAAGTCGAAAGAACACGGGTCAGTCCTAGGACACTTTCCACCCACCACATAACCATAGCTACCCCTCTCTTCCACTCCGAGTTTCCCTTAATAACATTTCCTGACGACCGACACACTCTTACTCGAACAGCCGAACAGTATAGAAAAGAAAGAAAACAACAGAAAACACTTTTAAACTTATTTCAGAACCCCACATTTTATTTGCCTGTGCAGGGTGTAAAAAAGTTATTTGTGGTAGCTTTCAGGGGCGAGTCCGCTGGATCTGTCGACATTTGTTAAAAAATTTTGTCGCAAAAGTATTTATAACATTGAAAATTAATGTTAAATTTTGTTTACATCAATATATTCTGCTCATTGGAAGGAGAAAAAGTTTGAAAGAGACCACATGTTGCAAATGAACTGTTTCGTCAAGAAAAATTGTTGATCCAAGTTAGCTGTATCTTATTAAGTGTTTTCGAAAATCATTGAAAGTGCACCGGAAAGTCAAAATCGTTTCGACAACGACAGAGAAAACCAGACACCTCCAAGAGATTACCAGCTTCTTTCGAGTTTTACTTGACTTTTATTATTTTCTTTTTATTATTATCATTTGTAGTAATAGTAGGACTAGTTAATGACATTAAGTTTAGCGTGCTATCATTACTATTATCTAGTGAGTTTTTATTATCAGTGTGTTACTAGTGCTACCGTGACTGTTATTATTATCAGTGAATTCTTGTGCATTATGGAGCGGTGTGTTAGAAATAATAATTACATTTTAGAAATGCGTCCAATGCTTCGTGAAATTAATGAAAATAGCAGTGTCCTGTGGGTAAGGCTTAAAAACAAAAGATAAAATATGTAATCGTCGCATTGGTGAGTAAATCAGTAGCATTATATAGAATTCTTTAATTCTAGATCATTTGTTTTGACGTATCATATTTTAAGCATTAAAAAGTAAGAAGTCACTTGACTGGGGCGTAAATACATCAATGCACCGTCGAGAGTCTTCTGTCCTTCTAAACGCCGGATTGTCTTTGTGTAAAGACACGCACTCCACCGTGCCAGACCACTAACTACTGGCAAGCGACAGAGTGGTAATGGGCCCATGCCACTACGTGTAACTCTACACCAGTGATGGCCAGCGTAGGGCCCCTCACCCGTCAGCTTCCCCTTCCAATCATTCTTTCGCACACGCGCCTTCGCCGTCAAGGAAAGTCGAAGAACGATAGACGATATCACTGCTCTCGCGCGGAGCGAGCATATTGGTTTTCGTTTCAGCCGCGTCCCTGTACCATGGTAACGGCGAACGGTGGTGGGGACAGCGTTTGTCTTCCGGGAGACAACTTTGGACATCACTGCTCTACACAATCAAATGGCTGCGAAAACTTTAACAATTTTTCCGGACGAAACGGTTTGTTTGCGACATATGGTCCTTTTCGGACTTTTTCTCCTTCCAACGAGCAGAATATGTTGGTGTAAAAAAAATTCAACATTAATTTTCAATGTTATAAACAATTTTGCGGCAAGGTTTTTTAACAAATATCGATCGATCGAGAAGTGTAGATTCACTCCTGAAAGCCATGACATATAATTTTCTTACACCCTGCACATGATACCCACTTTAAAAACAAATTCAACGACCTACAACACTAAGTCTGTCAACGTCACCAAAGGTCGTATAAACAAAATTTGTCTCATTTTCGGTGCCACTGTAAATGTTGTGTTCAATCTTCGACTCTTGGAAACACTTCATTTGTTTGTAAAATATGGCATTCCATTTAATAAAAACAAATTTGACCTTCTTATCTCATTAACCCTTTCCAACGGAATAAAACTATTGTTACTGTACGCTGGCCCCCACAAAACTATGGAACTTTTGTAGGAATCATTTTCATGAAATTTTAACTATGGCAAAAATATTTCAGATGATAAAGTTAGGTGAATCATCCTGTGTATTAATCTAATAGTGGAATGTGGTTGACTCCATGGCAATCTCATTAACGGCTTTTCGATGCATTGTCGATAAATTAGGGCATTGTGACTGGTGATGTTAATCACGTATACAAGATACTACATAATTAATCAATTTCTTAAATTTTTGTCGAATAGGAGTAACGTAACCAGCTGAAGTAATAGGAAACGATTCTAGAATTGATCGTAAAGTAACCCTTAACGCAATTTTTTGAGTCTGTTAAACTAAAAGACAAATTCATAAATGACTTTGTTATCATAAAAGAGCTTTGATAATTTAATTTTTTACATAAATCGATAAACAGTATCTTTTATACCTGATGTTGTGTACAGGAATAAATCCGAATGAATATGTTCATAAATTTATGCTAATTTTTTCATAATTGTTTATTACAATTCATGAAACATTATTAATTCTATCCAAGTGTCAGAAATTTTGAAATAGAGATATGCTTTGCAAGTAAATTTGGAGAACGCCATTAAATAATTTTTGATGAATACTAATTCACGAATTAAACATATTCTTTCTGTTCTAACCAATATTGAACATTATAATTGTTATGTTATTGTATGTATTGATTTCGTAAATTTGATGCTTTATTTAGTCAATTATTAAATTTTGTCAAAAATTGATGCTGTACATAAAGTTGAATACACATTGAATGTATTTTATAATAAGATACGTATTCTTATTTGTGCACTAAATTAGTGCACTGAAATTAGTATGAATCTCTATTAAATTTTCGTTTAGACATTCAACGACAAACACTTGAATGCATGTGTATGCTAAAATAAAAAAATTGAAAACCATAACATTTCATTTATTACTAACATTTTCATTTTTCTCGTTTTGTATTTTATCCAACTTATATTTTATAGTAGCTTCATGTCTATCTATTCTTTACTAAATTTCATAATTTGTTTAAAAATTTATCCATTAAAGTTACAAAGTAGAATTCAATGGAACAAGAGTCTTTTCGAATTATTAGAATTTTCCGGTTACGTCACCACTTATTTCGATCGTAGAGTTCTTACATAAGTGTTAACATTGTACCCGGAAATGAGTATATTTAAAGCAATTATGGATCACAGCAGTTTCGCGAAAAACATCGATGTTTAACAGAAAACGTGTTGCAACTAAAATTCACGATTCGAACTTGTGCTATAAATTTAGTGTATAATTGATAAATTCATCAATTATAATATATTTATTCACCGAAAAAAATTATTCTCAGACGCCTACTTGTCATATAACAATTACCTCAAAGATATTTGAAATGTGTAATTATGAGATTTTGTTGAAATTGACAAATTAAGTGATTTTAATTACGCACAAACGCAGTTATCTGTTTCAGATATTAACTTGTTCACATTTTATACAAATAATTTCTAAAAAAGTGATATTGTATGTAATAATTCATGAACATGTAAAAATGATTTTTTCTGTTCTTTTCATTATCCAAGTAATTAAGCTGCTACTACTGTGATCTTTAGTTCCTGCGACTGTGTTTCTTATGAATCGATCACTAATATTTCAGGTGTACATAATGGTAAATTTGTAACCACTTATACATTTTTTACTTCCCTGACGGTAGGATAACGAGATTAATGCTTGGCGACGGGTACGTACACAGAGAGAAGATTAAAAGAAAAAAAAATAATAAATATGCTAACGGTATTAATATACTAATGGCGAAAAAATACATTTCAAAAGGATTTTTTGGTAGAATATAAACGGAAAATCAAGATTTCAAAGGAAAAGTTCGACGGTTGCTATACGTGTAATTATTCTCATGTCTACCGCGACGGCACGACCAGTAATATAGCAGCAGT
Source organism: Macropis europaea (assembly GCA_916610135.2). Lineage (NCBI taxonomy): Eukaryota > Metazoa > Arthropoda > Insecta > Hymenoptera > Melittidae > Macropis > Macropis europaea. The sequence goes on from OU744346.1 coordinate 35,597,210, forward strand.
ATCGAAATGTGCAAACGTGAAGAAAATATATGCATGAATAAACGAATAATTCTTCTACAAGTACGCGCCCTACAAGTATCGTAGGTTAACTTCCATTGAATCTAAGTGATAGTTAATTACCAAAAAGACGCAAATGATGTACACCCTACGTGTAGCGAATAATATTACATGAAATTCTATTTGGCGTTATTATGTAAACTACACTCGTATATAGACTTTGTTTTTGTTTCGAGAAGCAAATATAGATGTAATAAGCGTAACAAGGAAAAGGCATGCGGCCATCTTGAAACTTACATATAGACATATAATTTATCACTACAATAATGTATTAATATATCACAGATACTGTTCACGAACAAAATCTATATGTAAATACACATAAACAAAATTTTTATAAATAAACACATCCTTCGTTATTTATTGATTTTGACCACCGAATACCAATTGCGAATACAATATGGACTCGTCTACTGCCAAATCTCACGCTATTCGCTAAATTAAATTCACCTGATAATTGAGTTTAAGGTTTGATAATATACAAGAGGAGAAGCTTTGTAATGTGTAAGCATAACTTCAGACATAAAATCAGCATCGAAAACAATGAAGAAAGGCTAATTTTATTTGAAAGTTAGAGTCCTTTTCCGATTTTTATAATATCATCACTTTATTGGATGACTAACCTTTTTATCAGTGCCTGTTCCGACTCAGCAGTTGCTCCAGGAGAGGATGTTTTCCCTGAGGCCCTCTACACACCACACTCTCTACAAACAAGCTCTACCCTTCGCATCAAGGGCAGAAGCTCTGCCCACATATGGACATCAAGGAAACACTTCAAAACTCTTCATCCAGGCCCCTTCTCTTTCCTACACTAGTATATAAGACGACCAACAACGTACGATAGGAGCTTTTTGAAACAAAACCACATTGTGTGTCAGTTTGCCTCTCATATATGTATACAGGGTGATTCACGCAACTGTAACAAGCTGTATCTTTTTTTTAGTTGAAGTTAGAAAAATATGTTAGAGGAAAAAGATGAATGGTTCAAGGTGGACTATATATTTACGTTTACATGTGCATTTTGCAGTTGTACTATTTTTTTTAAACAGAAACCTTTTTCTTTTGCATACGTCGAATCCTCTCGTCATTCTACGTAAAAATGTATTATGGTAATATGGTTGAAAAATGATTTTAAACAGATTTTGATTTTAGCAGGGTGTCAATTCTTCTTTGATTCGTCAAGCAAAGTTATGTATGTGGCAACGAGAGCGACATTTTCTACAATACTTCTAATACAAGAAAAAAAACAATAATCTGCAATCATCTGTTGTGTTGTGACATCCGCACCAATTTTTTTTATTTTTCCTTCGAATCCTTGCGAATCCAGCATTCAATCCCCGCGCTCCGTAGAGCATAGATTTTAGGAACTAGGCACCACATATCCATCTTCGCGTACAATTGTAAGATACAAGGGTGGGAGTTACTTGGTGGGCGCACCCCTACTATTAGGTGCGACTCAACCACTTGCGCTATCTCCACTCCTTCACTTTCGGGTATAAAAGCCAGTGAACCGCGCAGCAAGGCACCAGGTCATTTCGATTCTATTCCGGTATCAGAGTGGACATCATCCACTCCGTGCAGACGTGTGTTTTAGAACTTTTTTAGTACTGTTAGAACAAAGATTCGACATTCGGACGCTGCTTACGGGTACTGTATGCTTTATTAAGCAAGTATACTAAGTGACGGTTACGCGCGAAGCTCCAGCTGGAGAGCGCTACAGCGCTGTACGGTTAAGCCAACCGCGGAAGACGACTAACAACGGCTAGTGGATCCACTGGAACCTCCGGAATGTATCTTTAAGGAGCACTCCGCGGTGGAGGGCGAAAAAACATCAAAGGCAAAGGCGACCACCAGGCGTAATGTGAGGCAGGTAGGGGGCCCCTACAACTCGGCTCTCAGGATCCGGAAACGATCCACCTCCCTAAACGACTCCAGGCCACCGACTCAACGAAACAACAAGATTGATCCCAGCACAGGCATGGAACTTGAATGCATTTCAAATATCCTTACCTCTAACCCCTTTTTAGCGTTGACAAAATGCTTCGAATCAAAGCCAACCTCCCCAAACCCCATTCAACTCCGGAATAAAACAAATCCGGAAACACCAGTAACCTCCAACAACAACAATAAACCCCCTCCCATGTACATACACTCCCAAGTTAGAGAATTCACAAAATTAATTAAAACCCTAAAAGAAACATACGGGGACGGCTTCCAAATAAAATTCCTGGGAAACCGGTTAAAAATTACCTTTACCACAACCTAAAATTACACCAGCTTCAGGCAATTCTGCCTAAAGAACAATATCCAATATCATACATACTCACTGCAAAGCGAAAAAACCAGTTCGCTAGTCCTGAAAGGGCTCCCAAAAATAAATCCCGATGAGATCTTAGAAGAGCTCAAGGATCTCGGCCTTAAGCCTCTCTCCTGCCAAGAAATATAAAAAAATGAAACCACAAAGTACCTGTTTTACAAAATCACCTTCTCCCCAGGCACCAACTTAAACTTTAGTAGCAAAGTCGGACCCGTATTCCACTCCAGGATATACTGGGAGAAATAAGACTCAAAGAAATCCTACATCCAGTGCTTCTGCTGCCAAGCACACGGACACTCATTTCAAACTGTAATAAAAACCCAAATTGTGTCAAGTGCGCAGGACTACATCCAATCAAAACATGTACCAAAACCCAGGACACTCCCGCCAAATGTTTCAACTGTAAAAGGGGACCACCCCGCAAATTACAGTCAATGCCCTGCCCTCCTGGCTTACCTCGCCAAAAAAATCAAACCACGCGCAAACCCTGCACCTACTCTCCCACCCCTGATCCAAACTCCTCCAGAGCACCTCAGAAAACCACTGCACCCCCCCCCCCCCCCCCAACCAAATCATATGCCCACGAAACAAAAGCTGGCACCACTATCCCAACCAACTTTGAAACTAACCCACTGAATGAAATATTCGACATTATAAACCAGATAAACTCCCTCTGTGACATTAAAAACATGTTGGCGGCCTTCAAACTCCTCGCCCAAAAACTTCAGTCTTGCAGGACCAACTCAGAATGGCTCATGGCCTTCCTAGAAACCTCCACGTTCCCAGACGGCCCATATCCCAACTAAAATCCTACTGTGGAATGGCACCAGTCTAAAATCCAAAATTCAAGAACTTCAACTTCTCTTAGATTTAATAAATAGCAACACCCTCAGATTTAATAAATACGAAATCATCAGACAGGACAAAAACTCAAAAGGTGGAAGAGTAGCCATACTACTCCACAAAAACTTTCGCACAAAGGAAATTCCACAGCCCGACACTGGAAACGTCGAAGCTATTTTCACAAAAATCAAATCCAACCCCCAAATCATAGGAGCAGCCTACCTCCCACCTAAAGAAACACTTAACTCCATCTCCCTTGACAACCTAATCACACACAACCACCCCTTCCTCATTGGAGGGGATTTCAACTCGGAACACAGAACCTGGAGCAACCCGTTCACAAACTCAAATGGAACCACCCTCTTCAATCGCACAAGTTCCAACAACTATCACTTTGAACACAGTGACACATACTCGCACGAGGCCCCGAACTCCAGGCACTCTAACATAGACATATTCCTTACTGTAGGCATTTATACGGACACAGGTGCGTCGTAGGCCGGCGACAGCCAACGGTTGCCGATTGCGCGACGAGAGATGACAATGTATGTAGCCGTTGAAGCTGTTCGTCGAAGATGTCGACGATTCTCGATCCCCTGCGAGTCTTTTGTTTTGACATCACGTGTTTAACGAAAACCGTTGCAGGGCTCGAGGAACAGTTTTGGCGGCAGTCGATCTCGAGCTAGGATATTGAGAGGTTGACTCAAAGATCCGCTCCCGTTTTCTTTTTGTATATGCACTGTTCTTTTTATTTCTTTTAAATTAAAATATATATTTATATCGCCATCCACATTACCAACCTCACTACCCACAAAAATTGTACAACCCTCAACGAGGTATCTTCCAACTACCAATTCTACTCACAATAAACTCCCACAATTCCACCTTCACTAACAAAGTAATCACAGTCACCAACTGGGACTACTACAGACAACTCCTAAACACACACAAAATCAACACAAATCTCACCTCTAAACTAAACATTGATCACGAGATAGACAGACTAACCAAAAATATGAAAAACGCATACAACAAATCTACCACCACCGCCAAAGTATACCACCGAACTTTCACTCCTGACCAACACCTACTGAATCTAATAGCTAACAGAAACAAACACAGAAGAAAATACAAAAAAACTGGTCACCCAGAACACAAGATGGCTAGAAATCTTTCCTCGCAAATCAAGAAATACATTTCCCAAATCAAGCAATTCCAGTGGAACCAAAAACTCAAAACACTAACCGCATCCAACCAATCCCTCTGGAAAGTATACAAAAGCATTCAGAACATACCCGCCATCATCCACCCACTCACCTCCACCACGCAAACAGCATACTCTGACACGGACAAAGCAGAACTTCTGGCTGAAACATTCCAGCAAATCGACAACCACTCAAACCACCTAACTTCTTCCTGGGACTCTGAAGCAGCACAAATAGCTATCCTTATCATGAATTCACCCACGAACGTCCCCTCATCCTCCTACCTCAACCCAAACAAAATAAGACACATTATAAAAAATCTAAAGAACAATAAAGCTCCTGTGCCGGACAAAATAACTGCAATACAATTAAAAAACCTCCCTAAAAACCCATAGTCCAAATATATTACATCCTCAGACAGGCCCTTGAAATCTTATATTTCTCCAAGACCTGGAAAATAGCCAAAATAATTCCCATCCCTAAACCAGGCAAAAGCAGAAATTCTCCGCTAAATTATCGACCAATTAGCCCCGTCATGGCCACCCGGAGCGCAGCCCCACTCCGGCCTATCCCCGCTCTGCATCCATTCTCGTCATACAGGCTGTGACCGGTGCCGACGATGGACCGAGGGGAAACTGGAGGGAACTAGAACGAAGGTAACAGACTTAGAGTGGGGGAAGGCCGGAGTGGGGCTGTGCTCATGATGGCCGTGACGGAATTAGCCTATTACCTATCCGAGGAAAAATCCTAGAAAAGCTGATACTAGAAAACAAACAGATAAAAGACAATAACATAATAATCAACGAACAATTCGGATTTAAGCTACAACACTCCACTATCCGACAAATACTCAGGGTAACCGAACACATCATCCTGGAATTTAACAAGAAAAGACATACAGCCATGGCTCTCCTAGATATTCAAAAAGCCTTTAATACTGTCTGGCATGACGAACTAATCCATCAATTATACACAAACATACACTCCCCTGTTTCGCATCCAAATAATTCAAAACTTCCTGACCAATAGACTCATGCAAGTCTCAACAGCTGGAGATACATCATCATTAAAACCCATAACTGCAGGAGTCCCCCAAGGATCCATCCTTGGGCCAGTCTTGTTTAACCTATACATAAATTACATCCCAAAAAGCACAGTACACACTGCAATATAGGCAGATGACACTGCCATCTACACCTCCTCCTGGCAACCAAAGCAGGCAACAAGCAAACTCCAGCGACATCTTGACCAAGTAAACAACTACTTTAGACAATGGATATTAATCACCAACGACTCCAAAACTGAAGCAATAATGTTCATCACTAAACCCGTCAAGCTTCAAACACATCTCAGTATTAACAATCACCAAATCCCCTGGGCCAAAAAGATCAAGTACCTCGGCATTATCCCCGACCACAAAACTCATGGAAGCCAGCCATTCTGGACAGATCAAGTAAAGCCCGTGGGTCAGTCCGAGTGTTCTACTCTCTCATTGGTAGAGGCAGCACTGTCCCTGCCAAACAAAAATTACACCTCTACACAGCATGCGTCAGACCCATTCTTACTTACGGTGCCCAAGACTGGGCGGCTGCTCACAAATCTTACATTATTAAAATTCAAACAACACAGAACAAATTCCCTAGAATTATCCTGAACGTCCCTAGAGACTATTCTGTCAAGCAACTCCACATAGCACTAACATTCCATTCGTTTGATCCTATATTCAATCCCTAACATACAACACATTCAACCACTCTCATCCCAACCCTCTAATCGCCAGTATAGGCGACTGTAATATTAGCGAACTTCCACTCAGTGGAAAATACTGCATCGCTAAACTTCTGAAAACCTCACTAAGAACTATCTCCTAACTCATGCAAAATCAGGGTCTTAAAACTTTTTCCTGCACAACACAAGAGATCTCCCACACTATCAATTATATAAACCAGGCGGGTAATCGGGCCAACAGCTGTCGCCAAGGTACCGCAACTCCCCCACGCAAGTGAAACACGATAAAAAAACAAGTAAGGCACCAATTTTGCTCCAGTTCGGCTTGGACCATCGTCGAGTGCAGACGTACGTTTCCAATTGCTGAGCTCTCTTATTCTGTTTATTCTGTTCATTACTGTGATTCTTCTGATTCTTTTGTCTCTATCTTCTTGAGTATTTTGTTTCAACCTGAGAATTTAGATTTCAAATTTAAGTTATCCATCGGGGATGGGTCAGTTATCTCCGGGGAAAATTGTGTTAAAAGTGTTCGTACCACGATCAAGATTAGTGGGCTGCAGGAGAGAGGTGTAAAGAGAATGGGTGAGGAAATTAAAGGTATCAAAGGACTTCCGAAAAATAAGATATTTATCAGTCAAAAGAAAGGTACGGATTCGGTTAGGAAGGTAAGACAAAAAACTTCTTTAATTTCTGACCCCTCTGAGTCCGAACCCACAAAAAATATGGATCTTGCTGTAAAAGAGAGCCCTTCTGGAATTTCGGCCAACTAAACTGATAATGAAAACGAAATGGATATTGAAACCCAGCCCCAGGTTCCTGTTTCCAACCGCTTTACTATTCTCCGTAAAGCGTTTCAGTTACCGAGGGAGAATATAACAACATAAACATCTCACGTACAGGCACCAACACAAACAGAGCTGAAGGTCGCTCGAACGTTTCGCTCTCATCTCTCCCTCCTCCTAACGTAAATACCAAGAACTCACCGGATTCGGTTCCATTAACAACTCTTTCTACTTCAAATGATTCAGAGAATGGTAACAAAATATCTCAACAACGGAAACCTCCGCCGTTCTATATTTCAAATCTCAATATGAACATCACACAGCTCCACATAGAGTTGATAAAGGAATTTGGAAATAAATTCCAAATGAAAATCTTTGGTAAAGCAGGCATTGGAATTAACTGCTCGCTACGGCCGATTTTCGGAAGCAACGCCCACTTTTTCCCGCCGTGCGTCTTGATCCCCGCGACGGCCCAAGTACTCGACACGTCTCAGGCGCGTACCATATGAACCGCACGTGGCGCATTAGGGCGACGCTCGTATGCTATCGTGTAAATAGGTTTCCACATCACCCATAGGGTATAATGCTTCTGATACGCGCCTGAGACGTGTCGAGCACTATGGCCGTTGCGGAGGCCAAGACGCACGGTGGGAGAAAGAGGGCGTTGCTTCTGAAAATCGGTCGAAGCGAGCAGTTAATTCCAATGCCTGCACTAAGTAGTAATCTTTTTTTTGCGTTGACTCTATAATAGCATGCTGCACGCGGCCCTGGGTGTCACTATGTCGAAGACCGCCGTCGCTCGAGTGCTTAATTTATGAGCGCGCTATATCTCTTCCACCTACTATACTCGTTTCGCGCATTCGAGTGAGCTCTTTAATTGTTACAAGGTCTCTGTTACCCCACTTTACCACCCGCGTTGTTTTCAGTTTCATATAGGGGGTGGCCAAATAAAGCATGCGTTCTACTACTTACATTCGTATCGTATTATGAATTTATTTATTAATTGTATTATAATGTAGTATACAAAATTTATCCGCTCAAATACACAAAACTTATCTGACACTTCGGCGCAGGACAGATGTGCGGCCGAAGGAAAGTAAGTAGGGGTACAGCCAATAGCGAGCTCTGTTTGCGCAAACGTGCGCAGAACGGGCCTAAACTCGTCGGTCGGCAGGTTCCTTCTTATTTGGTATGAAGTATAGATACAAAGTTCCAAATCACAAAAATTTCTTGGTTAGAAATACAGGACTTTATGATATCAATCGCATTCCTTACAGAATCAAAGTCCCTTCTCCCTTGAATGTGGGTTGAAATGTATTTTTTAAATATCGTTTTCATTACTCATGTTGTTCTTCTTATTTATCATCCAACAATTCCTTTATTTTCAGATGTACTAATCACGCTTATTCTTATGCCATAGGTATTACCAACCTACCAATGATTATTCCTCTTATGATGTCTAGAGATTTTTTGAAACTTTTTCTCTATCCAAATCGAAACTACAAGCTAGTTTAACTTCAAGTAGTCCATCACAATCTACCTTTTTCTGCTTATAAACTGGCCAAGTGTCAGTAGGTGAAGCTTTTTGTACACAAAGGAGAGAAATAAAAAAAAGCAAGGCACTAATTTTACCAAAAGCACTGTAAACGAGAAACTAGTCAGGAGCGATGTACAGTAATGTCTCCCCTAGTGTCCCAACTGATTGTTCCTTCGTACTGTCCTATGTGTTGTTCCTACGCCTATGCCGGAGTCAGTCAAGCGTGTGATGTTTGTAAAGCGATACTCGGCAGCGGTTCTTTTGTTGAGAGTCCACGGCTTGACAGTTCATAATATAATAACATAACTTTTTTAATGTTACGTTTTTTTAACTGAAAATGTTTTTAACACATTCGTGAGACTTTTCCGATTAAAATGACATCAAACATGATATAATTTGGACCACATTTACTTATTTCATATTTATTGTATAACTCATTTTACTCCATTTAGCTCCATTATCGCAAAGTCATTTTGCTAAAAAATAATAGAAAAGTTGTGAAAAATGAAAAAAAACTGAAACAATTTTTTAAAGTTTTCCGAAAATTTTACTGACCTGAAACATGTAATTATTATTCGACACATATGTAATCTTCGCTACAAGCTTCTGATAAATTACAAAAACATGATGCCGGAAAAGTACATAAAACAGACTCCGCCGTAAAACGGGGGCTGTTGCCTCGTGCTGTCCGAAAAACGTAGGCTGTTCCCTCCTACTGTCCGAGAAACGTAGGCTGTTCCCTCCTACTGTCCGAAAGACGTAGGCTGTTCCCTCCTACTGTCCGAAAAACGTAGGCTGTTACACACTGTCACTGGCAAGCTTACGTATTCGACGGACAATGTGTAGAGATATTTCATGTATTTTGCTAGCAATCCGTTTTTGTAATTCATTCGAAGCGATAATGAAATGAGTTACTCGATAAGTTTTAATAAGTAAATGTGATCCAAATTATATCATGTTTGGTCTCATTTTGATCAGAACAATCTCATCAATATGTTATAAACTTTTTCATACAGAAAAAGTTAAAAATAAAAAAGTGTAAGTGTCGTCTTTATTATAACTTTTGGTACGCGGGTTTTTAAATCTCTTGGTTTCCTCGACTCTCATTCCATCCTTCTCTTTTATTCGCTGTCCTCTTCTTTGTTTGGCGAACTTCAAAGGCGAGCTGTGCAGCTGGAAATGTGGTCTCGGTGTTCTCCTACTGTCCCAATTCGATTCCGTGCTGAGGGACAGTAGGGGGGACATTACTGTATTTCCGAATATTCAATAAGAGACTTACAAGGGACGTCAGGCAACCGGGACATTCCGACTTCGATGAAATTTTAGTATGATATAGTACTTAGAAAAATATTTGACACGTACTTTTTCATATCTGCTGACATCCGCTTTGTAGGGGTGAAAACAGCCCCTGAAGTTGGGGATGAAAAACACGTTTGGTCAAATATCTCGAAAACTATTGGTCGTAGCAAAACATTTTAAATGTACAGATTGTGTATTTTTAAATGGAGAAATTATGCCTGTAAACAGATTAAAAAAAAAATTATTTATTGTAAAAATATATTAAAGAATAATGTATTTTTTCAAGTTTTTCTTGCAAAATGTTGAGATATTTTTATGAAAATTTCTATACGTAAACTGTAGACCATTACTGAAAATACAGATAAATTGGAATTTTTAATTTCGACCATCTAATAAATACAGGGTGTCCCTCGACTCGTGGTCAACCGTCTGGGAGGTGATTCTAAAAGCAAAAATAAGTCAAAAAGAAAGAATACATTTTTTTCGTCCAAGGCTTCGTTTTCGAAAAAATTGGGGTCGAATATTTACCCAGTACATACATACATACATACTCAATCGTGAGTCGACTTTACGCATCTCGCTATACACTCTTGGTTTAATTCTTCCTAGGTGTTTAGAAACATAATGGTGACCTCGATTGAGGGTCTATCGTTTATGCTGTCTTATTGACGGTGTGAAATAAGGAAGTCAATTTTGTATAAAAGACAAAATGTTTCCTATTACAATAATTTTATTTTATTAATTTATAAATTGCTGAAAATGTTGTCGGACGAACAAATTTTTGTGTGTAGATTCACCTCCCAGTCGGTTGACCACGAGTCGAGGGGCACCCTGTATTTATAACATAGGCGAAATTAAAAATTCCAATTTATCCGTATTTTCAATAATGGTCTATAGTTTAGGTATACAAATGTTCATAAAAATACCTCGACATTTTGCAAGAAAAATTTGAAAAAATACATTATTTTTTAATATATTTTTTAAATGAATAATTTTTTTTAAATCTGTTAACACACATGAATTCTCCAGTTAAAAATACACAATCTGTACATTTAAAATTTTTTGTTACGACCAATAGTTTTCGAGATATTTGACCAAACGTGTTTTTCATTCCCAACTTCAGGGGCTGTTTTCACCCCATCAAAGTGGATGTCAGCAGATATAAAAAAATACGTGTCAAATATTTTTCTGAGTATTATATAATACTACAATTTCATCGAAATCGGAGTGTCCCGGTTGCCTGACGTCCCTTGTTACTCTCACTCGCGATTTATTTCCAAATACAGTAAAACCTCCCACATTGACCATCAGTTCGGAATCGAATAGGGTCAGTTTGGGCATACCGAGACTACATTTACAGCTTCGCAGCGCGCCTTTGAAGTTCGCCGAACAAAGAAAGGGACAGCGAATAAAAGAAAAGGATGGAATGAAAGTCGTGGCAACCGAGAGATTTAAAACCCCGCGGACCAAATGTTATAATAAAGACGACACTTAAACTATTTTATTTTTAACTTTTTCTGCACGAAAAACTTTATAACATATTGATGAGATTGTTCTGATCAAAGTGAGACCAAACATGATATAATTTGGATCACATTTACTTATTAATACTTATCGAGTAACTCATTTCATTATCGCTTCGAATGAATTACAAAAACGGATTGCTAGCAAAATACATGAAATATCTCTACACATTGTCCGTCGAATACATAAGCTTGCCTGTGACAGTGTGTAATAGCCTACGTTTGTCGGACAGTACGAGGGAACAGCCTACGTTTTTCGGACTGTATGAGGGAGCAGCTTACGTTTTTCGGATAGTACGAGGGAACAGCCTACGTTTTTCGGACAGTATCAGGGAGCAGCTTGCATTTCTCGGACAGTACGAGGGAACAGCCTACGTTTTTCGGACAGTACGAGACAACAGCCTACATTTTACGGCAGAGTCTATGTTTTATGTACTTTTCCGGCATCATGATTTTGTAATTAATCAGAAGCTTGTAGCGAAGATTACACATGTGTTGAATAATAATTACATGTTTCAGCTCAGCAGAATTTTCGGAAAAATTTAAAAAATTGTTTGTTTTTTTAATTTTTCACAACTTTTCTATTATTTTTTACCAAAATGACTTTGCGATCATGGAGCTAAATAGAGTAAAATGAGTTATACAATAAGTATGAAATAAGTAAATGTGGTCCAAATTATATCATGTTTGATGTCATTTTAATCGGAAAAGTCTCACGAATATGTTAAAAACATTTTCAGATAAAAAAACGTAACATTAAAAAAGTTATGTTATTATATTGTGAACTGTCAAGCCGTGGACTCTCATCAAAAGAACCCCCGCCGAGTATCGCATTACAAACATCACACGCTTGACTGACTCCGACATAGGCGTAGGAAGAACATATAGGACAGTAAGAGGGAACAATCAGTTGGGACACTAGGGGAGACATTACTGTATTTGAAACTCGACAAATTTTTCTGCCACGTTAAATGATTCAAAACTTTTCGTGTGTGAAGTCTATTACATATTTATATACGTATCATCTCACTGTAAATATAATTTAATGTAGACTATTTTACTACTTTATACTTCTGTAATTTATAGTGTTTCGAAATATTATACTATTATAATTTCAAACGTGACTTACAACCCATTTTTGTAATGTAATCAAGGCGATAATGGAGTAAAATGAGTTATACAATAAGTATGAAATAAGTAAATGTGGTTCAAAATATATCGCGTTTGATGTAATTTTAATCGGAAAAATTTCACCAATACGTTAAACAAATTTTCAGATAAAAAAAAGTAAAATATAAAAAGTTATGTTATTGTATTATGAACTGCCAAGCCGTGAACTGTCGTCAAAGGAACCGCCGCCGCGTATCGCATTACACAAATCACACACTTGAATGACTGTGGCATAGGCGTGGGAATAGCATAGGGTCAGTGTGAGCGTAGTACCAACAGGGTCAATGTGGGAGGTTTCACTGTATTCAATAAGAGACTTAGAAGGGTTACTTCAGGACTGGCCCTTACCGATTTCAATGAAATTTGGCTGGGTGCTAGGTATATGTCTACAATAAGCGTAACTATAACTTTAGCCATATATGGCCAGCCAGTTTTGAGAAAAGTATGTGTAAAGTTTGGAAAAATCTGTCGTCCGATATACAGGGTGTTTCACCACCTCTGTAAAAAATTTTAAGGGGTGATTCGACAGGCCAAAATAAGACGAAAATCAAGAATAAAAAAATCGCGCCCGAGGCTTCATTTCTGAGTTATCGATGTGTAAAGAACTGGCTAAAAACGCCTGTCCATCGGCAGCACTCCAAACACGCGCAGTGTCTGCCATCGCGCGCCAAGTTCTCCGTACAGAGTGCTCGCTTACCGATGTAACAGAAACTATGACATACCATACGATGCGACAAGTTATTACATTCTTGCGACAATTTATGAAGAAGCACACACTTTTCGTTGACGGCATTGAACCTGCCTACTTGAAAAAATCCACAAGGGCATATCAAAACCCGCCTCACGGGATTCTCAAGCAGAGAGGGTGAATCCAATTTGTAATTGACGATTTTGTCCAAAAAAATCACCCACACGCGCTTACACACGCACCGCGATTATTGTATTCGGAAGTGTTCATGTGTACACGCACCACGATCGTCCATTTCATCACACACGCGTATCGCGATTATTTCATTCACAAGTGTCCATGAGAATTACACGCACTATGATTGTTCCCTCCGCGAGTGTCCACAAAAAAATGTTTAAAGCATGCACAAAATTTCGCACCTGAAAACACACGCTAGGCGATTGTCCCCTTCGCGAGTGTCCACTTAATCACACACATACGCACTGCGATTACTTTACCCACGAATGCGAGATTACTTTACTCACCCACAGAAAAAAAATAAAATGTAGGCGGCAGTCGTTTCAGTGTGTTGAGTTTAGAGAGATTGAATTGGTAGTGGGTTAGATAGCTTAGTGGGATAGCACCCGCCTGGAAAGCGGAAGGTCCCGGTTTCGATTCCCGGTCTAGTCCTCCCAATTTTCTTCCCTTACAAAAATGAAAAAAAAACAAATCTAAAAAACTGAAACTAAGCGTAACACTAAAAGTAAAGGTAAATTGAAAAAGACAAACTGCTTTCTACGCTAAAAATATTTCCCGCCGATTACAGCTGTGTTCTCGTTTGCAATAGCCACCAAACTGAGGAGACATTGCACAAATTCCATTCGAAAGACTAAAAACTGTGTCGATGCTTTGTTATTAATCGGTATGTCCTTGTTTATTCCTTGCACGCTCGAGATCCGGGCAGCAGTAACTCGATCCCGAGAGTCGAAACTGTTTATACTTTGTAGATACCGCGACAAGTGTCGTTGAACTGATCGCTTTCATTTCTTTCCAACGATGCAGTATTCTTCCAAACTTCCAGGTAGAAAGAAGTGTTCGTGTCTGATACTGTGCCGTTTATTTTATAAAAAGTATAAAAATAGAATGTCTGAAGAATTAGAATTCTTAGCACCGATGCTGAAGTTTCTTCCGTCGTGACGGTCCACTGTTGAACCGCGACAACGTGTTGTGCGTGCGATCAGTAATTGGAACGCAGAACCTGCAGTTGATCTCGTGTCATCGTTTGACGTCAACGACCTTAGTTGCGTAAATTTCAATTGCTGCAGATTCTAGTTTGCACTCTGTAATTTACGTATATTTGAAAATTGAATAACAATTCCGTTCGTACTTAATTTGCAGAATGTAGAATTAACACTCGCGGAAGGGACAACTATGGTGCGTGAAATTCATATGGACACATGCGAGTAAAATAATCGCGTGTGTATGTGTGGATCACTTTTTACAGGGATGATAGAACGATGAGCACGCTATTGAAAAATTTTCCTTACGGAGGAAACGTTGGTTAAATTTCACGCAAGATTCCAAAATTTTACGCAAATGTGTTAGTGTAGAACATGTGTGCATTCCTGCACAGTTGGGCATTATTCGAATTATTTCGAATAAATATTTATCTCAAATAATTATATGAATAATTTACTCGAACACCGATTGCAAATGTATGCGAATAATCTATTTGAATAATGATTGATAAATTATTCGAATAATAATACGAATAATTGTTGATTTTTTTACAACAAAAGAAAAAATAAATCAATGTTTATCCGAATAAATTCTTCTACGAATAAGTTCCAATTCGAATAAATTCTGATTCGTTAGTGTCGAATAAAATTTTGTTTCTTACTCTTATTCATTATCTGTTTTCTGAATAAAATTTTGCTCAACACTGCATTCCTGCCGGCACGTGCAAATATCGGCGCTTTTTTGTTTACATGCCAGTGCCTTTACATTGTCTCATCTGTCGGTCGTTGACCCCGGCCTCTCGAACAGGTGTAATCGGCAGGAAATATTTCTAGCGTAGAAGGCAGTTTATCTTTTTCAGTTTAGCTTTACTTTTAGTGTTAGGCTTAGATTTAGTTTTACAGATTTGTTTTTTTTACTTTAGCATTCTTCTTTGCGTGAGTAAAGTAATCGCAGTGCGTATACGTGCGATTGAGTGGACTCTCGTGAATGGAACAATCCTAGTGCGTGAAAATCACATGGATACCTGCGAATGAAATAATCGCGATGCGTGTGTGTGATGAAATGGGCAATCGCGGTGCGTGTACAGATGGACACTTGCGAAGACAATAATCGCGGTGCGTGTGTAAGCGCATGTGGATGATTTTTCTGGACAAAATCTTCAATTAAAAATTGCATTCACCCTCTCTGTTTGAGAATCCCGTGAGGCGGGTTTTGATATGCCCTTGTGGATTTTTTCAAGTAGGCAGGTTTAATGCCGTCAACGAAAGGTGTGTGCTTCTTCATTAATTGTCGCAAGAATGTAGTGTCTTATTGCATCATAGGAAAGGTCATAGTTTCTGTTACGTCGGTAAGCGAGCGCTCTGTAGGGGGGACTTGGTGTGCGATGACAGACGCTGCGCGTGTATGGAGTACTGCCGCTGGATAGGCATTTTTAGCCCGTTTTTTACACATCGATAACTCAAAAATGGAGTTTCGGACACGATTTTTTATTCTTGATTTTCGTCTTATTTTGGCTTGTAGAATCACCCCTTAAAATATTTGACAGGGGTGGTGAAACACCCTGTATATGCAGCTTCGAAGTCTATTCGGGGCAAGGCAAAAAGCTGTAAGAAACTATATTGTCTGTGTTGGAGCAGTACCTTGGTCGTTGGCATCATATATATCAAGACAATTATTATAACAGCGTATCTACAGCCGAGCTATTGCTCAGAAAAAAAACACTAGTGTGTGGTACCATACGGGAAAACCGTGGCTTACCAAAGGTCCTGATAGAAAAATTCAAAAGTCTGCACAGAGGAGAAATGAGTTTTTTACGGAAGGGACCTGTTGTTCTTATTGCTTGGAAGGATAAAAGAATAGTACGGATGTTATCAACTATTCATGATGTTTCCATGAAATCAAGTGGAAATCGAAAAAAAAATTATATAGACGATACAATCAAACCTACGTGCATATTGCAGTATAATAAGCATATGAAAGGGGTAGATCGTGCAGATCAGTATTTGGCGAACAGCAGTATTTTACGAAAATCTGTAAAGTGGTACAAAAAATTAGCATTTTTTCTGATAAACTGCACCTTGTTCAATGCATATAAAATGTACTGTACCTATCTGCCAGAAAATAAAACAAGATACAAAAAATTTACCTGCTGGAAGTAGCCAGAGAATGGATAACTGTGGATTCCAAAGAATGCAGCATTGCACCTGACACTTCTCGAATTTCTAAAACAGCTCCTTATAATGATACACCCTTCAGGCTTTCCGGACAACTAAGAGACCACGTCTTAGAAAAAATCGTCACTGCCAGAAAAGCAAATCCGACTAGAGCATGTAGAGTATGCTCTTCAAAGGGAAAACGAAGCGAAACTAGATATATTTGTAAAAGCTGTTGTGTACCATTACACGTAGGTGATTGTTATACTGCTTATCATACAAAAAAGAAATATTAAAAGTTGAATAATAAATAAAATTTATTAAAGTTTATTTATATTGTTTTACTTCCACATCCAATTACGAAATAATAGCCGGTGACATGAGATAAATTTTCAGTAAAATTTCCGGTCAACAATGTGTTAATATGTTATGTTCGATACCGACGTCGAGTTTAGGCTGTTTTTCTGGCTCTTACCTTGCCGCTACATAAACTCGACCAACCGTATGCAGTAGAATGGTCTTTAGCTATAGCGGTCAGAATGTTTCCTTGAGTTTTTTTGCCGCATCCCCAAAATTGTGACATTTGGTGAGAAAATAGGTTCTACAAAATTGCAGAATGTTTGCACAAAGCGAATTCGTTGCGAAATTGAGTTAAAGTTTTGAAATTTTAATGATTTCACAGCAATTGCGGATATAATTGTGTTCCGTCATTTTAAAAACATTAGTAAGTATTTTTTAATAAAAGCACAATTTCTTAGATGTATAATAGTAATACTCGTGTTTGACTTACATCAACATGCTCAACATCTTTGAATTCTACCATAAAAATTAGCATGTAGCTCAGAACCCCCCCCCCCCCCCCCCCCCTCTTTCTCGTTTGTATATAGATATTGTATATAGACAAAAATTAGTGTTAAATTTACAGAGTGAGTTAAGATATAAGGATAGTGGTAAGGCAAAAATTTGTACAAAGCGGAAACCATTGTAATGCTTACCGAAACAATAAATACAGTAACCCAGAACACACTGGAACAGTGTTCGGGATCGAGAAATTCCAGCCAACTGTGAGAAGGTGCGGCAGGTATTCAAACGTCCCGCCGAAAGATAAGGTTCCGGAAAAACTTTCCCGCGGAAAATGAACGGAAGTAGCACGCCCTCTATTTTCCGGCGTGGGAAAAAAAGCCTACTTCTTGGTTGAACCGCCACCGCGTGCACATCGTATAAAGTTACAGAGTTCGTGTATTTATTCTATTAGTATTTATATATATATATATATATTTAGTTAACGTTAATTACTCTGTGAGTGTGCGTGTATATTTGTTGTATGTTTAATTGTGTAATCAGTAACTGTAAATAGTGTAAATAGTAAACATACGTTTAAAAACAATCAGCGGTGGTAACTTCAATTCCTACCTTATCCACGGACGTAGCTGAAGCCGCTACAAAGGCAAGTTGTCATCGCCATCTCGAGCACAATATAAGAAGCGATACTTTGGGAGGGAGATAGATAAATCATCGGCGTGGTTACACTCAGCCTACAACGAGCAGTTCTTTTGTCGATACAGTTGAGTCATCGTATAACGAAAATAGAAATTTTATAATTTTTATACATTGATGAAAATATTATAAACGTAAGGGAAAAAAGCGTAGAAGCAGCAGAGGAGAAGAGAGAGCCTTAGCTGCTCGTCCGTCTAGGTGACAGTCGCCCGGTTCTCGTAATAATCTCCCTTAAACACACTTTCCTACAATCTTAAATACTCTAAAGCACGTCCTCTCTTTCCGGGGAG
Source organism: Macropis europaea (assembly GCA_916610135.2). Lineage (NCBI taxonomy): Eukaryota > Metazoa > Arthropoda > Insecta > Hymenoptera > Melittidae > Macropis > Macropis europaea. The sequence continues at coordinate 35,615,517 of OU744346.1, forward strand.
AATTCCCTTAACATCACCGGCTTTAACGGGCTCGGCTGACATTACGCAAGCGAGCGGGTGGGCGCGGTCGGATCCTACCTGTCCCCGGCAGGCTGACCGTCACGTGGGACCACATGTTTGGGACTGATTGTGAGGTTAGGTTCACGACTAATTATCTTGTCATAAACCAAGACCGTCCCAATGTCCATTGCTATTTGCTCATCATATAAATATAAACCTTACAGGTATAATAGGGTAATCTCATTAGTGTTAAGTTGTTAATATGTAAATATAGGATTTGAATAAACAATGTCTACAGTTTTTATTCATATATCCTTACAAAAGGTATCTTTCCTTTTAATAAAACTTTTAAATTTCTTCTTAATATCATTGATTGTATGCTGAAAATCCCATTTTATTCCATTTTATACTATTCCCCAAAAAAAGTATTTTTATTTTTGTCGCAAAATTTTCATTTCTGACTCATAGTATGGCGCGCACATTAGTGCGAACGCGAAAAAAAACCGAAATATAAGTGTGATTTTGATGTATAGACTGGTATTTTCTGGTAACTAAGAAACCAATGTATCTTTTTGTGCAAACGGATATAGTTTATTCAATTCAATAACAAAGAAAAACTCATCTGAAGTGGACCCATGATGCACTCACTGGAATCTTACATTTTTCTAACCAGAATACCGAAAGCTGGCCAAAAGTCAAAACACAAAGTTTTTAATTTACCAAATCTAATTTTTCTTGTTAATTTAAACATTTAAACTGCAGTCATTTTGAAGATATGTCAGTTCAAAGTTGACGATCGAAATTTAAAGAGCTACTTTGAGATTTATTTTCAGATTAGCCAGTCTACCTATTAAAATAAGTAGTATATATTATGATGTAGTATCATATTCACTATTTTTGTTTTAAATGCAAACTCTCTGAAAGCTGTTATATATGAGTATTGCAAACATATACATCTTCTGTTTATTGTTAAGCAAAAAGTTACCGATCAAGCGAGATCAAGCACCGTTTTTTTGTTTAAATTGAAGCTGCAGGTGTACATAATAAGGCGCCATTTCAGGTTTTTGCAACAGTTTGCCATTTTGGCAGATATCATCATTTTTGTGCTTACTGACACGAGTATAATTTCCGATAAGTTCAGTCTGCACACCCGCGAGTATTACTTTTTGCTTTAACGTCTTAAAAAGGCACTAGTTTCAATTAATATACAATTGTAGTGTCAAATTTTTCTTTTCCTATCCATTTTGTGCATATAAATGTACTGATCGTCTTATTCAACGTGCAACGTACTTGTGATCCGGTCGATTCGTCTGTCGGCTTTGTGATATTTGCACACAATTTTGACAGATTCTAGAAGTCTGTGGCATAATTTACAAATGACTGTCGATGTTCCGCACCATGGTATAGGCAATTTTTAATATTTTTAATAATTCTAATTCTAATTAGGACAACAAATTTATTTGTTTATTTGATAAACTAAATATTTAGCGTTAAATAATTACATTTTTATCTTCTTAGAGTCAGATTATAATAAAATACTTCAACAATTTGCCTTAGAATTGGAAATATTACTTTTGGCCAGCTTTTCGGGGAAATTCGCCACTCTGCGGCGGTTTTTTTGGCGAGAGTTCATAATACAATAACATAATTTTTTTAATTTTACTTTTTCTTATCTGAACATTTTTTTTAACATTTTGATGAGGTCTTTCCGATTAAAATGACATCAAACATGATAGAATTTGGATCACATTTAGTTATTTCATAATTATTGTATAACTCATTTTACTCCATTATCGCCTTCATGACATTAGAAAATGTGTTGTTAGTCACGTTTGGAGTAATAATAGTATAGTATTTCTAATACTCTATAAAATAGAGAAGTGTAAAGTAGTACAATACTCTACATTAAATTATCTTTACAATGAGATGATATGTATATTATCATATTTATGTAATAGACTTCACACACAACAGGTTCTGGATCACTTAATGTGACTGAAAAATTTGTCGAGTTTCAAACCTCCATAACTTTGCTAATATGTATTTGGGTCATTTCACGCTAAATCGATCACCTTTTGACATCAATGTCAGGGATTTTGCTAAAAAATAATAGAAGAGGTGTGAAAAATGAAAAAAAATTTTAAAAATTTGTAAAACTTTATCGAAAATTTTGCTGAGCTGAAATATGTAATTATTATTGGGTATATATGTAGTGTTATGTCTTCGCTACAAACTTCTGATAAATTACAAAAACGACGCTGGAAAAATACCTAAAACATCCCTCCATGTACACTGCTGGCCAAAAGTTTCCCCTCCCCCCGTTAAAACAGAAACCAATTACAGTATTCCTATGACATTGCGTATATAAGTAAAGGATACTAATAAGGGAACATATCCAACCCACACACGTTGAATTCGATGAAATTTATGTGGAAGATAGCTTGCAGAAAAATATTGGACACGTATTTTTTTTTATCGGCAATCGTCCATACTGAAGGGGTGATATCAGCTCTCAAAGTTGAGGGTTGAAAACGTATTTTTTGGAGTATCTCGGAAACTAAAGGGTCTAGGAAAATATTTTTTTTAAAATTGTGTTTTTGAGTTGGAAAGTAATTCACGTTGTTACGAGCCAGGGCCGTTAGCAACGCGTGAGGCCGGCGAGGTGTATTTTGCAAGGAATATGGTTTATCAGTTTGTTAGTGTGGTACGCGGACGAACCTGATGCGAAATCAGGGAGCCGCTAGGATGGAGACACGTGCGGACGAACCTGAAGCGAAATCATGGAGCCGCAGGAGGTTGAAACTTCGTGAACGAACCTGATGCGAAATCAGGGAGTCACTAGGATGATACGTGCAGACGAACCTGATGCGAAATCAGGGAGCTGCAGGAGGTTGGAGAAATTACAGACGAACCTGATGCGAAATCAGGGAGCTGTAGGAGGTTGGATGAGTTTACAGACGAACCTGATGCGTAATGAGGGAGCTGTAGGATACGGACGAACCTGGTGCGAAACCAGGGAGCCGCCGGATGGGTTAGATTTCGTGGACGAACCCAATGCGAAACTGGGGAGCCACTAGGTTAGAGAAAACTCTTTTGGATAAATGTGTTGTGCGAACGAACCTGATGCGAAATCAGGGAGTCGCAGGAAATGTTAGTTTAGCCTCGTAACTCTAAATTAAAAGTCGATATAACTCGAGCGGTAAAGTTATATCGTGTGGGAGCGTTCAACTACTATTATAAGGATTGCTGGTATAATTGATGGGTTTTGAAAGAGATGTAATTTATAAATGAACACTGAATGTATATTCAAAAAGTCAGTCTTGTTACAAGTGTATGTGTGTATCGCGAATAGTTTAATGTTTCTATTACCTATGCGATGGATGCTCGGTGTTGACGCACTGGCAATGCGGGGACAGAAGAGCGGTTTAAGAAGAATGCCAAATAGATTTTCTACCGAACTCGCGGATTCTATAAGGTTAACTGTTGATTCGAAAGGGAACTTGAGCCCGATCTCACTAGATGCAACCAACTCTTTAACGAACGTAATGCGACGTGACGTTACGAACGACTTTTCAGTTCTGCCCGAGAGGGTTAAAATTTGAGGGTTTATATACACCGAAAAATGGGTGGGGATCCATTAAGATTTCCATAAAAGGAGACCGTCGTGGATTCTAGATGAATCAGCTTTGGCTTCTGGTTGCTATCCGTGGGAATGCTGCTCATGCTCCCCTTCGTTACTCGTGAGATAATCATGAAGGGGTTTTTAGGGCGTTTTCCTTCCTCGGGCGCGAGCTTGAGAAATTTAAGGAAAGCGAACGGAAAAATATTCTTCATACGTAACAACGTAAAGAAATATAAGAAAAAATCATTTGTTTAAATCAGGCATTGGAATTAACTGCTCGCTTCGGCCGATTTTCGAAAGCAACACCCTCGTTCTCCCGCCGTGCGTCTTGGCCCCCGCGACGGCCGTGGTGCTCGACGCGTCTTAGGCGCGTACAATATGAACCGCTCATGGCGCATTAGGGCGACACTCGTATCCCATCGTGTAAATAGGTTTACATATATGTTATTGTAATGCAATAATTTCATACTGCGAAATAGGTCTACAAAGGATATCACTTGTGGAAAAAAAACGTAATGACAATAGTACTTCATGGATGACGTGAAAATTTATTTGACACGATAGGGTACGAGCGTCGCCCTATGTGCTACGCGCGGTTCAAATGGTACGCACCTAAAGCGTGTCGAGCACTAGAGCCATCGCGGGGGCCAAGACGCGCGGCGGGAGAAAGAGGGCGTTGCTTCCGAAAATCGGCTAAAGCGAGCAGTTAATTCCAGTGCTTGGTTTAAATGATATATAAGGAATTGAAATTTTTTAAACGATTTTTCTTGCAAAATGTTAATCTACTTTGGTGTAAATTTGTGTTTGTGAACAATGGACCAAAATAGAGGATACGTGTTTTTGGAATTTTTTGTTTTTTATCATTTAACGATAATTGTAAGATGTATAAGTTTCTTCTACTTTGTCCGATAAGAAGTATTCGGGCTTGTTTTGTGGAAGGTATCATAAACTTTTACAATGTTTTGAACGCTGATACTGTGTTATACCTATGCATGTTGGACGTTGTTCCTTCAATAGCCAAAGGAGGTACCGCAGGTATAAGTGTGACGCGGTTCTTGTGTTAGCCCAAGCGTATCAAGCTACGCGCCGACCTGCAGTGAACGTATCAGGTGGAAAAGCCGATGCAAGAATAAAGACACGAGGCTTGAAAATAATATTTTTACAATTAGTCTTTTAGACTCGCAACATGGTCTTATGGTCGTGAAAAGACGGAGGTAGTGTAGGCTATAAGGGTGATTCACGCAACTGTAACAAGCCATATCTTTTTCTTGGTTGAAATTAGAACAAAATGTTAAAGGAAAAAGATGAATGGTTCACGATGGACTACATATATACCGTTCATATTTTTTTCGCAAGTGCAGTAATGCATGTGCATTTTGCAGTTGAACTACTTTTTTACATAGAAACCTTCCTTTCTTTTTTCATACATCGATTCCTTCCGTCATTCTACGTAAAAAAGTATTAGGATAACATGGTCAAAAAATGATTAATTCGTGATCAATCATATGCGGACGCTTTGTGCGACCGAGTTGCAGTAATATACACTGAGCCATTGCACCGAATGCCTTTGGGAGTCCACAGTACACGGTGAGCGGGTATGTCAAGCGTCTACAAGCGCTGTTAGCAGACAAAGGGTTACAGAAGATGCACAAACGCTTCACTATTGCATCCTAAACATTTTATACTTTTTCATTGTTTTCACAACCGAGGTGATCTCTGGTTATTGTTGGGCAATAAAAATAAGATCTTTATTACATCTTTTTTGGTGTATCAGTTCCGTTCGCGATTTTTTCTGCTTATAGAATTCCGAATATTATGTTTTTTTTCCTTATAATTTGTAGCTGGGCGAATTATCTTTCGATCGCTTGTTGTGAAGAGTTTACATAGCGTTACAATAAAGCGTATGAGCATCTCCTTTAATAAAGATATTTTTTCAAAATACCTCGAGAATTAATCATTTTGCGACCATGTTACCCTAATACTTTTTTGCGTAGAACGACAAGAGGATTTGATGCATGCAAAAGAGAAAGAAGGTTTCCGTTTAAAAAAATAGTGCAACTGCGAATTGCACGTGAATTATTGGACTTGCGAAGAAAATATAATCGTGAATATGTAGTCAACCTTGAACTCTTCATCTTTCTCCTGTAACATTTTTTTCTAACTTCAACAAAAACGAAGATATGGCTTGTTACGGTTGCGTGAATCACTCTATATAAGCCTATGTCCTATACAGTGGTGATTAGTACAGCGTTACACTTACACCTGCGGTACCTCTTTTGGCTATTGAAGGAACAACTTCCAATATACATAGGTATAACACAGTATCAGTGTTCAGAACATTGTAAAAGTGTATGATATCTTCGACAAAACAATCCCGAATACTTAATTTCGGACAAAATGGAAGAAAATCATACATCTTATAATTATCGTTAAATGATAAAAAAAACAAAAAATTCCAAAAACATATATCCTCTATTTTGGTCCATAGTTCATAAACACAAATTTATACTAAAGTGGACTAACATTTTAGAAGAAAAATCAATTGAAAAATTTCAATTACTTACATATTATTTAAACAAATGATTTTTTTTAAATTTTTTATGTAAATAACTTCCCCACTCAAAAGCACATCATTTTTTAAAAAAATCTGTTTCCTAGACCCATTAGTTTCCGAAATATTCTAAAAAATACGTTTTCAACCCTCAACTTTGAGGACCAATATCACCCCTTTAATATGGACGATTGCCGATAAAAAAAATACGTTTCCAATATTTTTCTGCGAACTATCTCCCATATAAATTTCATAATAATCGGCGTGCGCGGGTTGGATGTGTTCCCTTGGTAGTTACGTCGATCTGCGTCACAGGTAGCTACGCATTTCTAATTGCGACGGGGATAACGCGAAGGGAGAAAGTGGCCTTCAATAGTCTGTATAATTACTAAAACGGTTCGCTCGCATGTTCAACTCTACATACTATTAGTGTAACGTGTGCGCAGTGTCAGGACGTCGTCAAAGAGTGCCGTACCGCCAGTTGACGGAGTTTGAGAAGAGTTACATTGTGGGCTTACCGAGGCAGGCTCGTCATGGAATGAAAGCACACGTCGTACGACGCGTAATGCTCTCCACCGATCCGAAGCTGTGGAACCACCTGTGTTGACCATGACATATACTTTTTATACACCCTATAACTCCTAAGTCCTAACTCCTAATAAACATTAAACGAGTTTTTGCTGAATGTGACTGATTTAGAATTTTAATATTGCGGTTATGATATACCTACCTAATGGCTTCGCCTTCTACACTCCTGGCCCATAGCCCCCCCTCATCACAGAAACGTAAAATGATATTACAACAAAACTTCGTATATAAGTAGGTAATGTACAAAGAATGCAGAACTCACCAGGACAGCCCTCAATGTGTAGGCATATGAGCATCCTTAGTACCGCGTGTAGCCACCGGCAGCTTGGAGTACAGCGGTTAGATGGTGGGGAGGGTGTTGATCAGCTGCTGTATGGTAACTTGGGGGATTGCTATCCATGCTGCATTGACTCGTCGCCAGAGCTCTTCAGCATTAGCTGGAGGGTGCGGATAATGCCGAAGACACCGACCGACCATGTCCCATACATGTTCGATCGGGTTAAGATCTGGCGAACGAGCCGATCGCGGAAGTACTGGAATATGGTCCCGGGTAAGGAAGGTTTGTATCGTCCTTGCACCATGTGGACGAGCGTTGCCCTGCTGAAATGGAGTTCCTGGGAATCGTCGAATCAAAGGTAGCACCTCGGGCTGCAGAATCTGGGTGATGTACCGAGCGCTCGTCAGCGTACCCTGAACGTGCAGGTGAGGGGACCGTCCTTCGTACGCAATAGCCCTCCGAAACATTACGCTTGTCTTAGGGTGCCAGTGGCTGCGTTGAATACACGCTTCCTGTAAACGTTCTCCGCGTCTCCAACGAACCAAGAACCGTGCGTCCCCAGCTCCCGGTACAGAATCGTGACCCGTCAAAGAAGACGATTTACTGACACTCCGTCCTCCAGTTCTGCCGTGCGTGGCACCAGTCGCACTGTTCACAGCGGTGTCTGGCGGTCAGAGATAGTCGCTGGAGAGTACACCTCGCTATCAGCTCTGCTGCTTGTAAACGGCGACGTACCGTTCGCACGGACACTGTCGTAGTTACCGCCGGGTGTCACTCCTGTGCGAAAGCTGCAGCAGAAGATACACGACTCGAAGTCCAAGCGCGGATCAACTGTCTGTCCTCTTGCCCAGATGTCAGTTGAGGGCGACCAGTGCGTGGTTGCGAAGAGGCATGACCCTCTTCTACCCAGGCTTGATACGCAGCTCGCACAGCATGAGAATTACGCGTCGTACGACGTGCGCTTTCATTCCATGACGAGCCAGCCTCCCGTAAGTCCACAATGAAACCCTTCTCAAACTCCGTCAACTGGCGGTGCGGCACTCTTTCACAATGTCCTGACATCGTGCACACGATACACTAACAATATGGTAGAGTTGGACACGCGAGCGAACCGTTTTGATAATATATAGACTACTGAAGGTCACTTTCTCTCTTCGCGCTATCCTCGACGGAATTCGGCATGCGTAGCTACCCATGACACAGATTGACGTAACTTACTGTCCCTTACTTATACATGTACGCAATGCTACAGGGATATTGTAATTGGTTTCTGTTTCAAAGGGGGGAGGGGTAATTTTTGACTAACAGTGTACATTGGGGCTAGAGGTTGGGATAGAGGTTGGTTAGGTAGCAATTGCGAGAAATGAGCATCAAATACAGCACATGTAGCAAACAGATGAAGATGAATACCCAATTTTCAAGCGCAACGAATACTTACAAAGTTATCTTACATGTTATTGTTTCTTACACATATATTGTTTAAAACATTACTGATCTCGTACAGCTTTATACTATGATTTTTTTCGTTTGTTTATTCTTCATTACTAATATTCTAACGTTCAACGTTGAAGAAACGTTTTTACGTTCATGAACATTCTAACCCCATCAAGACTCCACGGTATGGAAACCCGTATAAGGAGCCTGAGAGAGTGACGCATCGATTTTTCTCTGATTATCGATCCACTGACAGAGTGGCTCTCCATCGACTAGTTAACGATTGACTTGGGTTTCATTTCCATTGTATACTCGCGTCGTAAATAAAAGTTTTTTTTTGAAAACAAGTCTCCTGTTTCCCTCCGCGTAACAATATAAATCTAATAAAAATTGAGTAAAACTTATTTTGTACGGAAGTTATGTGCCTATAAATTTTGCCAAGACCAAATGTGTTCTTTTTCTCTGATGTCACAGAATACGTTTGTTCGAGATATATTTGTATTTTTATGGTTTTGCGTGTTGTGTGCATATTTCAGGCATATTGGGCTAACTGCCCACCATGTTCAGGAAGTCAAAAAAACGATTGGCCAGAAAATTATTAATAGTTTTCTCGTGTCTCTTTTTGGTTTTCCAAGTCACATACAGTGTGTCCGCGCCAAAGTGATACAGGCCCGTAATTTTTGAAGTATTAAAAATACAAAAAAATTGTTTATATGAAGCTTATATGGTTCAAGCGGACCAATGTGTTTGAGAAGACGAATTTTTTTTACGTTATTATTTTCAGGGATATGAAGGTCAAGTTTGTTTTTATAAATGGAATTATGTACTTTTCTTCAGATCATTCGATAGTGCTTTTCAAGACGAATTCATTGACCTATATTGTATACACCTGATTTTTAGTGGTTTCCGAAATATTGCTTTTACAAATTGACTGATTTTCAACGGAAGATATCCGGCCGAATAGGAAATACCGGTGGTAGTTTTGTCCGCGGCTTAAATGCCACGTGTTAGACATTACCACTTGAAAGAGGTACGAAGGGTCTGCGCCAGGAACGGCAGGCCCAAATCTGGACAGTTGTTTTCCGCCACAGATGTAGCATTTGCAGTCTCGACAAAGGCATCGTTGATACTTTATAATGGGAAACTTTAAAGGTACGTATCACTAATAAAGTTTAAATATCTCGTAAATTATTTAGTTTACAATCATATCACCTAACACTTTTATACACAGAATGATGCAGAGATTCGATTTGTGCAAAAAAAATTATATAGTTCCAGTTAACAAAAAGGTGCAGTTGCACTTTGCAAGTGCGTCAATACACAAGAATACATAAGAGTGGCACAGGAATGTAGAACGAACAATACCATTTTTTCTATCTCTAACAGTTTTAAAGACATAGATCGGCCCAGTTGCGTCAGATACCCTTTTCTTTTCACGTGGAGGAAACCTTCAAAAGGCACCCCGGACCCTGGGTAGTGCGGGATTTTTACCCTCTAAAACCTTCACGGTGACCTATCCTCTGGCGTGTAAGGGAGGGCTCCGGGAACCGCATAAGGACACGACGCGGAGCCCTCCCAACGCCGAGGCGCGAAAGCGCCCCATCCTCGGGGTCATAACGGACCCCCTTCATACTTCCAGGCGACATTGCATCGGTTACCCAGCAACGCCGCCTCCACCTCGGGATCGAGGAACACAATATTCTGCGCCACGATCGCTCTTACGTCGGCCATAGCCGACTGGCCGGCTTCGTTCGGGGGCGGGAATAAAAACTGCCCCCCCCCCCCCCCCCCCCCCCCCCAGTACCGCCGACTGTCGTACACGCTGGGAGCCTGGCGACGGGCCCTCGCTCCGCCCCGTCTGCCCCTCAGTCTGCCCCGGCGGGCGGGATGGGAAGTCCGTTCCCTATCCCGCTTCGCGGTCTCCTTCTGCAGCATCACGCGCTCGCAGAAGGAGGCTATTGCGCTCCAGGTGCTACTACTACCGATCATCTTACTCGCGATGGCCGGCAGCGACAAATCCCGCCCGACTGGGTGCGTAGCGACACCCCCCCTCCGAGCTGGATCCCGGTATACTGACCAACCCGTGTCGGTTTGGAGGTGTGATAGCATCTCGAGCGAGCAGCGACGCTTTGGTACGTGGCCCGCGAGACTGCGACCAGTTGTACTTGGGCCCAAGGTCCGAAAACTGGTACCACGGGGGTCGATGTGCCCGCGGACGGGGTTTCCGCCTCGTGCCGTACCGACTATTGGCGTTGGATTCGTGGTGGTATGTGGTGACCCCATATCGCGGGGGAGAGTAGGCCGTGTCACTCGACGGGTGAGCAGCGGTCTCTGCTCGGGCGTCAGCCTGCAGAGCTGGTAGAGGTTTAGAAAGGCCTCGCCCCTACCATGGGTCGTCTCCTGGGCTGTCATCCGGGGTCGAATTGGTAGTTCCTGTATAGGCCCTATACTCGAACGCGCTGATTGAGCGTATCTCAATCCCACACCCGTGGGAGCCGTGCGGTAAGACCCTACGGGTATATACTGCACGTAAAACCCGACACATAGTTGTCCTACCTGTCTTAGATTAAAGCCATTATCCGCGACGCTTCTACTTTTTACGTGCGGATCGGTCGAGGTCTGTTGTATAGACCAAGACGCGAGCCATCGCACACGGATTCGCTGCACCCGTTTCAGTACAGGTCACACGGGTCAATGTATGCGGCTCGCGAATCAGGTCCACTCCTTCGGAGGAGTAGCATGGCCAGTGAACCGTCCCTACAGATTGAGCAAGGGGGGCAGGGGGCAGCTTTGAATGCGAACCAGAGTGGGATGGGGAGGATACGGTGATCCGACTCTAGCCGGGGGTAGTCTCGCTAGGGGGTTGCGTAGGTAGGAATAGGTCAGCGATAACCCCAAAGTGTGTGTCGGGGGGAGGGCGGGATAAATCTGGGGACACTGGCAGAGCCAGAAAGCGAGCTGGTTGTGGTTGGACCTGAGAGTCTCCCTACAGCGCAACGAGGTATCACGGGGGGAGGGAAAAGTAGCTGGCTGGCTAGCTTAGGGTAGGCATTAAAGCTAGCGGAGACTCAGTGATGGTTTCTTTCGACGAGTTAGCTTCCGCTGTTCATGGTGGCTGCGTCCACAGAAAATCCGACCTTGCCGAAAGCGGGAAGAACGAATGCCCGTATGGTGTAATGCGTCCTGGTGATGTGCCACGGGAAGCCACACCTGTGGCGATGCCTTGGAGAAATCCATCCCTACACCGGAGGAGTGTATAATGTAATGTAATGTTATGTAATGCGGTAGCGACGGCCGATTACCCTGAGACACTCCTCACTCAGTAGAAGGGGCCTTTGGTGCGAAATTCTCTCGCAGGGGAACTGGACCCAGGAGGCGGCATGGTGTCGTGCTGTCAAGAGTACTCGACCAGTGGGTGGTCCGGGTCACCCATACCGAGGAGCCATCCATACAGTGGCTGAAGGTAGCGGCAGCCAGATTGACACTTGGGCGAGGGGGTTGCTGAACTCCTGGTTCTAGAGAAGAGCAACTTTCCTAGACCTTCGTGAAGATAATGGCTGTTGTTCCAAGAAGCACCGATGACGATGGCTGTCATTTTGAGCAGAATAGCCAAACAACATCCTGGTCTCGTCATGGGTTTGTGGCGTGTCTGCGACAGGAAGTAGCGCCAATTGAAATTACTCATTTGGGCATTGGGATGGATGCGCGATTGGTGGAAAGGCTTCGTGGCCCTGGTCTCTGGGCCTATGCGGACATGGTTAAGACAATCTTCAAGGATTGTAGTGCTCTGCCTGCAAACGGTCCGAAGAAACCGGGATTGACGGCGGGGTCTTCGCTGTAGTGAGACCCATCATAGTGGTCTGGGAAACGCGTTTTCGTGGCCAAAATTCAAAACACCTTCGTATCGATTTCTATTACATCAAAATATAACTAATACAACTAATGTAACTTAAATATAACCCAAATATAACTAATACATATAAAAATAAAGTGATTGGAAATCCTCTGACTCCAATTCAATATGGTCTAAATGCGTAAGCGTAGGTAAAATAGATTCTTCTGTATCTTGATCAGAATCTTCTTCGTCAATTACTTCTTCTATTACTCTACTAGATATGGGGGTCGATGGTTGAACAGACGGAGAATCCAATAGGGATAAAACCTCAGGGGGCAGTTTAAGTTTTAGGACGTGCTGCTTGTGTCTTCTGTTCCCCAGACTTATTGTTGATACAAATGGATCAGAAGTTTTCATGGCCCTATTAAGAATCATCAGATACATAAAGGAAAAGATGTGGAATTTTTCTACGAAAATGGGAAACTCAAATCAATTGCAATAATTTAAATTTACCAATCAAAAACAATTAACAAAGTTGTACCTCTTAAATACGTCTTGTATGTTGTTATTCCTGCTACTTTTTCTACCATGACATTCTCGGTCATGTCTACAAAAGTAATAATAAATAACCAGGAGGCAAAATGCATTTCTTAAGTATTTATATACATACAACTAAATTTTAATATATTGAACTCATGCTTTCTTTCACAAGAGATGTTTTGCTTCGCAAGTTCGCTAAAAGACTAATGCAATGATGCTGATATATGCCCTGAAAAGACTATTCTCTATTGTTTATGAGAATTAATACTAACAGAAGATAGGAGTAACGTAATGGAAACATCTTAGTTCTTTTCGACCGAAGTTTCTTCAGTCCGAACGAGATCTATGCGTCCAGAACACCAGATTCTCTTGAGCGTCTGTTTGTTATAAAATCCGTACCAGACTTAAAAGTTGCAGGAGGTTGCACCTAAAATTTGTATATTTCTTTAAACAAATGTCTAAGCTTTCATATGAAAAAAACCGACGTCTAGCACTTCCAAGTATTTTTTCAAAAACCTTCTCAAAGTTTAAATTGTTATAAACTATGCACTGTTCTTAGATGAACTAAAAAATATTTACGACACATATAAATAATCGAAACACACCCATTCACATGCATAAAATTGCGGTTCCAACTTGTTATTTGATATTCTATACTGGATAATTAGAACAATTAGTTTCACTTTGAATTTCAGGATTTTGTCTTCAGACTGTTGCCCTCGATCACACAATTATCTAAAATGAATAATATTGTAGATTTTGAAACTTTGAAGGGTTGTCACTTCATAGCAAAAGAAGTTGTTTAAAAATATTGAACTCAAAAAATTGACTTTTGGCCACAAAAAGCGGGTTGCCAGACCACTCTGCACCGTCTTATAGCTCGCGAAATTCTGCGGCAAGTAGGTACCCTGGTGCCTGTGTCTCTCCCCTATCAGAGACAAGAAACGACGGGATTTCGGACAAATAACAGTTTCGGAAATCTGCCAGATAGTTGTCCACTCAGTTTTCTTCAATTTCTGGCGTACGTGTTTCAGATACGAAGATTGGTGGTACACCGTCTTAGAGCTGGTGAAAATCAGTGTCAGATAGGTACTCTGGTATCCGCCTCTCACTCCTTTCAGAGACAAGAAACAGAATTGTCGGACAAGTGTCGATTTCGGAAATGTACCTGATTAAGATACTCCCTCACATTACAAGAAATGTACACAAATATAGCAGTACACAATAAATCGGGGACAAACCGTGTTGAGCGCTCTGTGTTTGTAGCACACGTTGTAAGCGTGTGGCTTTCGTAAAAGAGGTCAGTGCTCTGTGGTTTTTTATAGCACACATTGTAAGCGTGTGGCTTTCGTAAAAGTGTTCAGTGCTCTGTGGTTTTTTGTAGCACACGTTGTAAGCGTGTGGTTTACGCGTTTCGGAGTCGACCGAACTGTTCGACTATCTAATAGATTCTGCCTGGTCCCAAGTTCCGTCTTCACAAACTCTAGCCACTTCGTGGGGGGCCACGCAATTAGCGAATCGGTGGTCGCCATAATTTTCGGAAATAAAGTGTACGCCCATCTCGTGAAATGGAGCGGGGGACTGCGGACAGTGACCGTGGTGGAATTCCCCGAATCCTCGAAGGCGACTACCGATCGCTTACGCAACAATGCAGACCTGTGGTGCATTATCTTATTTTTACGCGCGAAGGAAACTCGACACCAGTGGCACAGGTCGCCACGGAACCCCAGCGCCTTGAACCTCCAGTACCCCTCTTCACGCGTCTTTAAGAGAACGCACCACAAATATTGCGTCAAATTGAAGTAACAACACATAAAACGCTATGGCGACTATTGACGTCGCACAGGCGAGGGTCAACGAACCGAATGAAGTCTGACTTATCGCTAGGACTATTTGCGTTCTTACGTGATATTCGCATACATCGATGATTAAATCCAACTGAACCGCTATTTCACAGCATTCCTACCCAAAGTGACGCAACGTTACAGAAAGTAAAAACAAATAGTACAATACAAAAGGATTCAGCGACGAAATGAATGAGATCTGCCTTATCAGCAGGAGTATATGCGTTTTCACGCGATACTCGCATCATCGATGAACTACAGAATGGACCTATCATCTGATGGGACTTCGTGCCACATGTTCTGGAATACCGACTTCACGAAAAACCACTGGTTTTCTAGCGCCCTCTGAGTTTAGGAGCGGTGATTTTGGGAATTAAATACAACCCAACCACCAAAGATGGTAACGTCACTAAATTCGTACTCGACTCCTAACCAAGGAAAAGGATTTAACAATATTATGACGAAATATATTTTAAATACTGAAATACGTCTTATTACGCCAGTAACTTTAATGAAGATGAAGGAGTTGGGGAACTTTTTGACATTTGTCTACATAATTAATTCAGAAAGCAAAATCGAATACGTAGATAGGCAGATGATTGTAGTTTCATTTCTAGGTAATACAGTTCCATCGACGGTTAAGATAAACATGGTTAGCTTTCACGTCGATCCCTATATTTATCCCGTAGTACAATGTTATCACTGTTTACGGTACGGTCATACCTCGTTCCAATGTAAAGGAACATCCAGATGTAAAAGGTGCTCAACATCACACGATTTACAAGATCAGTGCCTTACGATCTATTTTGCTTCCTTTGTCAATCCGATAAACGCTCTCCCTTATCCAGAGGTTGTTTTAAATATATACTTCAAAAAAATATTAAAACTACGATGGCACTCGAAAATGTATCGTTTAAAGAGGTAGAAAACATATTGAAGAACCTCTCTTAAGCTACAATTACTACCAATAACAGGTTTGACTTACTTAAAAGTTTAAAATATTATTCAGAACTTACGGCGACAAATAATAATGATTATAATAATAATGAATCCCCACGTGCCAGGATGACCACACTTAACAGACATAGTTTAAAATCCGCACCAATAACTAAGATACGCAGAGCTATGTCTCCCCTTACTTCTCATTCCATAGCTGACGTAATACTGCCCTCAGACTATTCATCACGGCCTATTATCCCAAATCCATTCACGGTTGATTTCAGAACAAATAAAGATGTAATAATAGAACATATATCGGTTTTTGTTAAGCAAATCCTAAACAATAAAGACGCTTTGGACCTTAGCAGTTCGGACACATACATTAGGCAATACATAAAATCAGTTTTTGACAAAGTAAGTAATTCTAAAGATTTTGTGTCTTGCTCAAATAATAATAGCAAACAGGAATAGGAAAGATTTACTTATACTCCACTCGAATGCGCGGTCCCTCGTCGCCAATAAACACAGTTTGATTCATTTTCTGAGTCTTAACGAAGTCGATGTAATCATCGTGTCGGAAACTTGGCTCAAACCTAACTCCACATTTCTTTTTCGGGGCTACCATATCGTCAAACATTGCAGGTATACAGAAAAGGGCGGAGTGGCTTTTCTAGTGCGGCAAAACATAGACTTCTCTGAGATTGATATCGTGCGAAATTCTTGCAACGAAATAGAAGTATGTGGCGTGATCTTAAAATAGACTAACATCTCTTTCTTTTCCGTTTACAAGGCACCTCGCGCTATGGTTAGGCAGGAGGGCTGGAATAAACTCTTTTCTCAATCCAAACACTCTTCTCTTTTAGCGGTGACTTCAGTTGCCATCATCCTCTATGAGGCTCAAGGTATAACAGCAGCCAAGGAAATATCCTAGCAGAAGCATTAGACGCAAATAAACTAATAGTATGTAATTAACGAAGGGCAGCCTACCAAAATATCCCGACCCATTCAGCCTCCTTCTATCCTGGACCTAATCATTTCAATTCCTGACTTAGCTAATCAAATCCATTACGAAGTTCTAAATGACACCATGGGATCAGACCATTACCCGGTTCTCTTTAAAGTACAATACTCCAGTCCTCCTGCAGAGTACAGCATCAGGCGTACTATGGTTTGGAACGTTACTCGTGCCAACTGGAAGCGGTATAACCAGGTCTCAAAATATGAATTAGCCGATCTCTCCTTGCAGAACAAACCCAGCAATAGGCATATTATTCTTCTCCTTGTGGAAGGTTTTATAAACGCCGCAAATATTGCGATCCCGCTAAAAAAAATGTCCTCCCAAGCCGACACCGAGAGTTCCCATTTGGTGCGATGACGAATGCAGCAGCATAATAACCTTACGTAAGAAAGCTTTAAAAAAATACAAAACTCCATCTAATTTTCGAAACTACATTCACTATAAGCATACCTTTGCTAAAGCAAATAAGAACAGAAGCACCCCCGCAACATTAATTTGGAACTATATGAAAAGACTAAATAATAAAATAACTCCGGTCAGTTGGCAGATACATTATTGAACCATTTACTAGGGAGGTTAGCCGCTCCTTTCCTTATTAATCAGGTAAACCGGGAACAAGTGGCACGAATAAACTAGTGGGACACACTCGCAGGAACATTTAGATTAAACGAATTAGATATCGCTATAAAATTGTCTCCCAACACAGCTCCAGGCAAAGATAGCTTCACTTACTCTATAATTAAATATATGAACATTAAGGCCCAACTTATACTTTTGCGAGTATTGAACAATTGGTAGATTAGATATGATTTTACAGACCTCTTGAAAGACGTTATAGTTATTTTGGTACCTAAACCCAACAAGGACCTATCTTTGCCTTTCTCCTACCGCCCCATTTCGTTATTATCATGTGTCATCAAAACCTTTGAGAGAATGATTAAAACTAGATTCGAATAGTTCACCGATTAGCACTCTGTTTCTAATGCGGGGCCTTGGAACAGCCGTCGCGGTGGCTCACCTGGTGACAGATATACAAATAGCGTTCTCGAAAAATGAGTATTGATATGCGTGTTTCTCGATATCAAGGTGGCATATGATGTGGTCGTTCTTGACATCTTGACTGGGAAGCTGAAGCTCATCGGTATTAATTCACAAGTTGCAACCGCTGTAATAGAATTATTCAGGAATAGGATAATCTTTATTCGTGATCACAAGAATGTTCTGCACGGACCTAGAATAGCCAATTGTGGACTCCCACAGGGGTCAATACTTAGCCCACTACTCTTTAATATCTATACACTAGAACTGCATGATATGGGGCAATCTAAAATTAAGATAATTCAATATGCGAATGACTTATGTCAGTACCCTACCAATAGTTCACGAGACCAATGTCTGGCTGACCTGAACGATGCCCTTCCTCAAATACAGGAAGCGCATGGAAAATTTGGGATTCGAAATCTCAGTTGAAAAATCAGCCTTTATGGTTTTCACCAGACATAAATTAAGACCATCAAGACCTCTTAAAATCGGTAACCACGCCATTCTAATGGTGCATTGATATAAATATCTGGGAATAATCCTGGATAGCAGACTGTCATGGACCAGTTACATCCCGTATATTAAAACCAGATGTGAAAAAGGCGTAAATATGCAGAAATGCATAGCTAAAACGAAATATGGAGTAGACGTTAAAACCGCGCTCTTGTTTTATGGGGCCTATATTCGACCTATTCTCGACTATGGTAGTGTTTTCTACGCGGCCGCGGCTAAAAGCTATCTAGTACAAGTAGACTGCATCCAATACAAAGCTCTTAGAATATGCCTAGGAGTATTAAATTCATCCCCAAGCCAGGCAGTTCCGGTGGGAGCTCAAGAACCTCCCTTGGCGCTTTGTGGAATATTTTTAGCTCATAACTTTCTATTGAAATTAAGTCTTTATAATACTAATCTTTTCCACAAAGTTAGCGCACTCAATTACGCAAATCTAACGAATAGCTATTGGAGAAAGAAAGTGTCCCCTCCATTAGCATTCCCATTCGCAAACGTAGCAGAGCTTCTCAAAGATATAAGATGTCATAACAAAGCCCCACTTTTCTCCCAGGACTATCTCGTTTGGCTGGTGACGTCGCATATAACTGTTCCACGGTACTCTGATAACCATACCGTCAACAATGATACACTGAAATCTACTTTAATGGAATTTAAAAAGGCAACTCATACAGCGTGGTCGGAAATTCATGGTACAAATGGGGTCTGGGATATTCTATGGCTGGAAATAAAACGAAAATCAAGAATAACGGAATTGCGTGGAGGCTTCGTTTTCGAAAAAAAATGTATTTGAAAATCAGTCGAGTATGCATGCACATTACGTTTCATGTGTCCTTCGCATACCTTGAAATTGCGTTAAGAAGTAAGTATTGATAGTAGAAAGTGACTGACATTGTATCTTATGCAAAAACGGTCACAGCAGCGATCTATAGTGAAATCCGTAATATCGGTTATTAGTTAAATGCTACGCGTACTCGATTGATGTTCAAATACATTTTTCTTGAAAACGGAGCCTCCCACGCAATTTCGTTATTCTTGATTTTCGTCTTATTTCGAGCCATAGTATATCCCTGACCCCATTTGCACCATGAATTTCGGGCCACCCTGTATATGCGGATGGGTTGAAACAGGAGGAGGGCACAGGTTGCGCCTTTTACGTGGAAAATGAGCGAATTATCGTTGGATTTCGTTTACAGCGCTGCTGCTCCATTTTTACTGCTGAAGGAGTGGCAATAGAACGAGCTCTGGAGTGGTGTATAACAAATACAAGGGACAGTATATGCATTGTATCTGATTCTCTGTCAGTTTTGCAGGCCATTGCAGGCTCTTCCTTTAAGCAGTTCGGAAATCCGTGTATTAACAATATTTGGAAATTAGTCTACCACATTTCTAATAGTTACAAACAAGGAACATTTAGATTCTTATGGTGCAAGGGGCACGCAGGTATACATGGAAACGCCATAGTAAACATAGCGGCTAAAGAAGCATACGCTCTAACTAACATTGATCCTTTTGTTACACTTGACGATCTGATTAGCCTCGCTAAACATGAATGTACAGTATCTTGGAACAAGTCCTGGCAGAATTTTGTCAGGAACTCTCACAATACTTACTGTTTTGTCCAGCCTAAAGTCTCAACCTCGATTCGACATACAAGCGAATACTGTGTAAGTACGAATTACTTTTCCATGATCTCTCGTTTAAAATTGAACCACGCGTGTTTTCACTTTCGTTTGTATAAAATCGGAATCAGGAGCTCCCCAGCCTGCAGTTGTGAAAGGGAGTCCACTGGAGATTTGAACCATATATTTTGTGGTTGCCCTCTTAACCGTTCATTGTCAAGAGAGATGATCGAGAGATTGACTGATATCGGGATCGAGTTTTCGCCAGACTTGAGACCTTTGCTTCGTATCGACAGAAGGGAAGCGTTCGACTGCATAGTTGTCATAAAAAAAGCCAATACAGGATGTTTCACCACCCCCGTCAAAAATTTTAAGGGGTGATTCTACAAGCCAAAATAAGACGAAAATCAAGAATAAAAAAATCGCGCCCGAGGCGTCATTTTTGAGTTATCGATGTATAAAAAACGGGCTAAAAACGCCTGTCCAGCGGCAGCACTCCATACACACGCAGTGTCTGCCATCGCGCGCCAAGTTCTCCGTACAGAGTGCTCGCTTACCGATGTAACAGAAACTATGACATACCATACGGTGCGATAAGACACTACATTCTTGCGACAATTTATGAAGAAGCACACGTTCTTCGTTGACAGCATAGAACCTGCCTACTTGAAAAAATCCACAAGGGCATATCAAAACCCGCCTCACGGGATTCTCAAGCAGAGAGGGTGAATGCAATTTCTAATTGACGATTTTGTCCAAAAAAATCACCCACACGCGCTTACACACGCACCGCAATTATTGTATTCGGAAGTGTTCATTTGTACACGCACCACGATCGGCCATTCCATCACACACACGCATCGCGATTATTTCATTCGCAAGTGTCCATGAAAATTACACGCACTATGATTGTCCCCTCCGCGAATGTCCACAAAAGAATGTTCAAAGCATGCACAAAATTTTGCACCTGAAAGCACACGCCAGGCGATTGTCCCGTTCGCGGGTGTCCACTTAATCACACACATACGCACTTCGATTACTTTACCCACGAATGCGAAATTACTTTACTCACGCACACAAAAATAGTACGAACGAAAAAAATCTATAAAGCTAAAACTAAGCCTAACACTGAAAGTAAAATTAAATTGAAAAAGAGACTGCCTTCTACGCGAGAAATATTTCCTGCCGATTACAGCTGTTCGAGAGGCCGAGGTCAACGACCGAGAAATGAGACAATGTAAGGGCATTGGCATGTAAACAGAAAACCGTTGATATTTGCCGGCATGAATGCAGTGTTGGGCAAAATTTTATTCAGGTAACAGATAATGAATAAGAGTAACCAATAAAATTTTATTCGTCACTAACGAATTAGAATTTATTCTAATAAGAATTTATCCGAATTAGAATTTATTCTAATAAGAATTTATCCGAATAAGAATTTATTCGAATGGA
Organism: Macropis europaea; assembly: GCA_916610135.2. Taxonomy (NCBI): domain Eukaryota; kingdom Metazoa; phylum Arthropoda; class Insecta; order Hymenoptera; family Melittidae; genus Macropis; species Macropis europaea. Next base: position 35,636,790 of record OU744346.1, read on the forward strand.
AACTTATTTGTAGCAGAATTTGTTCGGATAAAAATTGATTGATTTTTTCCTTTGATTTAAAACAATCAACAAATATTTGTATTATTGTTCGAATAATTTATCAGTCGTTATTCGAATAGATTATTCGAATACATTTGCACTCGGTATTCGAATAAATTACTGAGATAATTATTTGAGATAAACATTTATTCGAAATAATTCGAATAATGCCCAACTCTGCAGGAAGGCACACATGTTCTACACTAACACATTTGCGTAACATTTTTCAGTCTCGCGTGAAAATTTGTCAATAGCGTGCTCATCGTTCGATCATCTCTGTAAAAAGTGATCTTTCCGGCGCGTGCAACTGCGCACTTCACTCACGCACACACACACCGCGATTATTTGACTTGGTACTGTCCATATGAATTACACACACTAAAGTCTGCGGATAAATGAAATTTACGCATCTGAGGCCGTTGTCGTCGAACGGTGACACGAGATCAGCTGCAGCTTCTGCGTTCAAATTACTGATCACACGCACAACACGTTGTCGCTGTTCAACGGTGAACCATCACGACGGAAGAAACTTCAGCATCGGTGCTAAGAATTCTTTAATTCTTCAGACATTCTATTTTCATACTTTTTATCAAATAAACGGCACAGTATCAGACAAGAACACTTCTTTCTATCTCGAAGTTTGGAAGAATACTGCATCGTTGGAAAGAAATGGAAGCCATCGGTTCAACGCCACTCGTCGCGGAATCTACAAAGTATAAACAGTTTCGATTCTCGGAATCGAGTTACCGCTGCCCGGATCTCGAGCGTGCAAGGGATAAATAAGGACACACCGATTAATAACAATGCATCGACATAGCTTTTAGTCTCTCGAATGGAATTTGTCCAAGGCCTCCTCAGTTTGGTGGCTATTGCGAACGAGAAAACAGCTGTAATCGGCAGGAAATATTTCTCGCGTAGAAAGCAGTCTCTTTGTCAATTTAATTTTACTTTCAGTCATAGGATTAGTTTTAGCTTTTTAGATTCTTTTCGTTTGTAGTATTTTTCTGTGCGTGAGCCAAGTAATCTCGCATTCGTGGGTAAAGTAATCGCAGTGCGTATGTGTGTGATTAACTGGACACTCGCGAACGGGACAATCACTGGCGTGTGGTTTCAGGTGGACAATTTTGTGTATGCTTTGAACATTTTTTTGTGGACATTCGTGGAGGGGACAATCATAGTGCGTGTAATTCTCATGGACACTTGCGAATGAAATATTCGCGATGCGTGTGTGTGATGAAATGGACGATCGTGGTGCGTGTACACATGAACACTTGCGAATACAATAATCGCGGTGCGTGTGTAAGCGCGTGTGGGTGATTTTTTTGGACAAAATCGTCAATTACCCTCTCTGCTTGAGAATCCCGCGAGGCGGGTTTTGATATGCCCTTGTGGATTTTTTCAAGTAGGCAGGTTCAATGCCGTCAACGAAAGGTGTGTGCTTCTTCATAAATTGTCGCAAGAATGTAGTGCCTTCTCGTATCGTATGGTATGTCATAGTTTCTGTTATATCGGTAAGCGAGCTCTCTGTACGAGAAACTTGGCGCGCTCTGGCAGACACTGCGCGTGTATGGAGTGCTGCCGCCGGACAGGCGTTTCTAGCCCGTTTTTTACACATCGATAATTAAAAAATGAAGCCTCGGACGCGATTTTTTTATTCTTGGTTTTCGTCTTATTTTCGCTTGTAGAATCACCCCTTAAAATTTTTGACAACGGTGGTGAAACACCCTGTATAGACATTTAATCTAATGATCTAACCTTTAGTATTGTTCTGTGGCAAATGGATTCAGTCCGATGTCAACCCACACTTCCACACACACACACAGTACAATACAAATGGAAGCAGCAACGAAATGCATGACAACTTTCTTGCCGGAAAGTATGTAAGTGTTTTCACGTGTTATTCGCATACATTGGTGGTTAAATCCAACCAAACCGTCGTTTCAAAGCGTGTCAACCGAAACTGGTGCTATATTACAAGAAGCAAACACACATAGAGCAATACTGCTGTAGTATATGGCTGCAATAGAAGCGCTTTTACGTGATACTCGCATTCAACGGTGACTATATCCAACCACCCCACTATTTCACAGCACTTCTATCGGAAATGAGGCTGCACTGTCAGAAATAAACATAAATACTGCAATACAAAAGGAATTAGCGACCAAATTATTGAAATTTTCCTTACCGCCAGTACTACATGCGTTTTGACTTCCAATTCGTATACATCGCTGTCTAATGAGCTTCTACCTATCCTAGTGGCGTAGGGAGTTCCCCCACATGTTCGGTAGATTTCAATAATTCTCGGTGGTGTAAGACTGTTCAATCACACGTCCGCGATGAGTCTTGACCTGAGGCAGCTCAAATCAACGAAGGTCATAAATCTTCGATACGAATGAATCGATACCACCGAGTTCCGTGCGTCCCTATTACCAATTAAAGTTATAGGGATAGTAAAATGAGATAAATAGAGATTGTGGATCACTGGAATAAACTATATTACAACATTGATAACAACCGAGAGGTACAAGTGTGTTGTGAGCGTGTATTTGTGACAGTTGACGGAATAAGAGCAGAGTAAAGTGCGTTCTGCGCGTGTGATACGTGTATTCCGGAGTCTCTAGAGTGGAATTTAGTGTTCATGTTCGATGGGTTAGAAAAGACTGACTATTGCCTGTCTTTGCTGATTTAATAAAAACTCAGATAGTGAATCTAATGTGTAGTGGGAGAGCTGCCCAGCCAATCAGAGTTACCCGATAGTTCGGGGCGACTTTGACTTGAAGTACAACCCTGTACAAGATGGGTTTTTCCCCGAGCGCGGGAAAGAATGTCTGCGTTGCTCGTGGAAGCGCGTAGACCTGTGACCCCTTGCCTAATTTTCAAAAGTCACCAGGTTCGAGCTCTCGACTCTGGACGTGCTCCGGCTTGGCTATTGTTTCATCGCTACCTGCCCCTTCGGCGCCAGGAGCGGCCCAGGCCTTCGGACGCGTGTGCAACGCAAACGTGCGGGCTGGCGGGACCCTTTTCCCTGCATGTTTTATGGTGGTTCGGAAGGAGGCATCACGGAATCGCAATTAGTAATAAAACGCTCCGGTCCGCACATCCTACAGTAATCCGATTATCTCTATTTCACAGGTACAATTTTGGAGGTATATTCAGATTCCATCTTAAGGAAGAGTAGTACAACAGCGCGTTGTAAACAGAATTGGCAAATAATTATCTGTAGTCGACCTTTCTCGAAGTGTTTATAGTAGCAATCTTTAACTAAATGAAAGTACGAAGAGATGGCCGACTCTGAATAGCAATAAGCTGTCTACCTTCTTTTAATTAGTATGTACTGTACAACTGCCGTAATATGGTTACCGTTATTGGGTAAATGCACATCGCGGAACAAGGCTTTCACCTCGATGATCGGTGGATTTCTGTGAGACCCAGTTGCGTATTGCTTACTCCGCAATGTACGGTGGATTTCCATAAGTCGTAGTGCCGTAGGACTTTCTTCTTCATGTTCGATGGATTTCTATGAGACCCCGTGACGTAGGGCTTTTGCGTTCATGCCCGGTGGATTTCTCTGTGTCCCAGTGGCGTTAAACTTTCGCCTGGATGTTCGGTCCATTCCTGTGAGTCCCCGTAGCGTAGTGCTTTCGCCTCGATCTTCGGTGGATATGTAGCAGTCCCACTGTCGCAGGACTTTCGCCTTCATGTCTAATGGATTGCTACGAGTCCTAGTGCCGCAGGACATTCGCCACAGTGTACGATGTATTTCTACAATTCCCAGTGGCGTTGGAGTTTCGCCTTCAGGCCCTGTGGATTTCTCTGCGTCCCAGTGGTTTAGGCTTTCGCCTCGATGTACGGTATATTTTCGTATGTCCCGGTGGCGTTAGGACATTCGCCTTCATGGCCGGTGGGTTCCTCTGTGTTCCAGTGGCGTAGTGCTTTCGGCACGATGTTCGGTGGAATTCTGAGTCCCAGTGGCGTTAGGCTTTCGCATCGATATGCGATATGTTTCCGTATGTTCCAGTGGTCCCGGCAGGGTATAGCAGGTGCTGGACCGCCATTGGGTGCTTATCGACATCATCGAACCCGAGTATATATCGCGCCTTTGATGACGCATGTCATTTAGAAGGTCGGGTGCTCCTTCATGGGTAGCGGACAAATGTCCTCGAGAAGTGTGACCAGTGTGACTCAAACTGGTACCTTCGGGGACTTCGGCTGCGCGAAGGCAGCGCTGGTGTTCGGTTTCTGGAGGAGTGCACTATTGATAGCGTATCTCCCGTCTGATCACCAGCCTGTGAGCATCTAAAGAGCCTGAAGGCTCTGAGGATTCGAAATGAATCTCCGATCAATTGGATGAGGCTGAAGAGTCGAACAGGGACCGGTTCGAACAGAGGCAGCTTACAACTGCCTACCGGTCGTCTCTTCAGTTTTGGTCGGGGGCAGAGTGAGCGTATAGGCGTGTACGCAGTGAGTTCGCCGCCCCGTGGTTCCCCGTGGATACGGCGCTGATCATTGGAGGAGCTATCCTCCCTTGGCCACGACGTAGCTAAAGGATTCATCCGCAGAAAACGCTCTGCGGCACTTCTGGATTTTTCCGCTCTCGTCCCGAGGCGGTTTCGCCGGTGGTAAACCAACCGATGCCGATATAGGGGAAACCTCCAGGAGCGGCTAGTCGTTCGCGACCGGTTACACTAAAAGTCCCAGTGGCGTGGGGTATTCGCCACAATGTTTGGTGTCTTTCTGCGAGTCTCAGTGTCGTACGGCTTTCGCATGGATATTCGGAGGATTACTGTGTGACCCAATGGCGTAAGGCTTTCGCCTTGATGTTCAGTGGATATCTGTGAGTCCCAGTGGCGTGATGCTTTCGGCACGATGTTGGGTGCATTCCTGTGAGTCCCAGTGGCGTAGTATTTTCGCCTCAGTGTTCGGTCTATTTACGTATGCCCCAGTGGTGTAGAGAATCCGCCTTGATGTTCAGTGGTTATGTATCAGTCCCAACGGCGTAAGGCTTTCGCCTCGACGTACGCCATATTTCCGAAAGTCCCAGTGGAGTACGGCTTTCCCCATCATGTCCGCTGGATTTCTCTGTGTCCCAGTGTCCTAGTGCCCTCGCCTCGATATACGGTATATTTCTGTATGTCGCAGTGGCGTAGTAGTTTCGCCACTATGTTCGGTGCATTTCTACGAGTCCCAGTGGTGAAGGGATTCCGCTTCGATGTACAGTGTTACATACGCCTAAGATTTCCTAAGGAATTCCCTGCTCGCTCGCCGGAACAGGAGACGAATCAGCTGAATCGCACATACCGCGAAATAGCGTTTCTCAAAAAGGTGTCGCCCTCGTTTCGCGTAATACTTACGATATGCGCTACGCCTGCGATTCAGCGGATTCAGCAATTCCTGATCATCGGTCAACCGAACGGATTGCGTAACCGGACTTATATAAAACCCATGGACGAAGTCCACGGGGCGTCCCTTGCTTCCATCTCGAACAGTTTCGTTAAACTTCGTCTGCAAGACTTTCCTCGCATCTCGCGGATAGAGTCATCCCTTCTTGCTCCGCGCTCGGCCAAACAGGGATCGCGTAGTGTATCTCCGAACAACACCAAGCCTATTGTTCATAAACGGTTACGCGCCGGGAGTGCCTTCGCACTGTGGCGGACCACCGCGTCAGCTTCGCTCAAGGGACACTCAGCCGCTCGATCTGAGGAAACCTCATAGCTTGTTCGGTCAATCCAGCCGTTAGGTAAGGAATGACAATAACGGTATGACGATTTGTAATCATTCCTTTTTCGTCTGTTTATATTCAATATAGTCTAATATTTGTTAACGGTATCATCGTCTCGATAATTATCCTCTTAAACCTTTTCACTTTCCCGCCTCCTACCGTCACGTAAGTATAGTCGAGGTGTGCCTTTGCACTTCAATAGAGTAAGAACCCGGGTGAATCACTCTAACCGCTCAGGGTGATTTGCACTACTAAGTTCGGACATAGTAAACCGTTGATGGGAACGCCCATCCACAAGGCCGGACGTAACAACAGTAAACTTCTGTCAGTTTAAAAACGACACTACTTTTACTCCACAGCACGAGACTATATTAGTCACAACTTGCAAAAGAACAATTAAACAACGAGTCACACAATTAACGTTAAACACGTATACGGTATACGACGAAGGTAAGCTGGGCTCTGGTTCGCAGGGGCGATAACGAAAGGCGCGTGAACTCAGCAACGGTACGGCGCAAGGGCGCAATGCGTAACTGAACGCGGGTGAACACATAATCCGACAGGTGACAAAATTCGTTAAATTTGAAAACCCGCGGGGTCGCGACCGCGGGTGCAGGTTACTACGCCGGATCGAGTTGCCGAGCGCGCGGTGTGTCAAAGGCGACTCCCCACCATCGCGGCACGCAGTCGTCGGACTTTCGCGTGAATGTTCGGTGGATTTCTTCGAGGCCCTGTGGAGTAGGGAGATCTTCTTCATGTTCAGTGGATTCCTACGAGGACCAGTGGCGGTGGGCAATCTCTTGAGATATCTCAAGGAATTAAGATATGCAACGATAGATGTAGGTTTATGCCCGTAGGGGTCGGTGCTTCACGTGACCGCCTGCCGCGCTGCCGGCGACCCGCAGAGGACGGGTACCAGAGGAGGACGTATTGGAAATTTCGTGCACAGAGGTCGCTCCGCAAGCGGACCACATGGTCCCGTTGACGGACAAGTGCGCCGTCGCCAAGAGAGCAGGTAGCGGGGCGCTCCCATCTACCACCCGGGTGTTCCGACGACCGTTTCCGGGGAAAATATTCTTCCCCAACCCAACCCAGTCTTCAGGGTTAAATGCTGGGTGGCTGCAATACGCGCGTTCGGGCTCCCGACTCCGATCGTGTTCGGCAAAGTGTGCCGGTAGGGTTCATGCGGCGTGAGTTCATCAAATCCCGATCCCCCGATCCATCGGAGGGGGTTTGGGCTCGATCTCCTGCACCGGAGAAGGAAGACCACGTGAACACTTCTGTAGCACGGATCACGATGACTTCGTTGCAGACCTCTGGTCCAGCGTTCCGAACGATCTGGCAGGTCGGTTCGACCCCGGAGGCGATGAGCTAAACTTGGCGTGGCGCCCGACAAGCTATGCGTAGGGGGGCCCTTTCGCGACTGTTTAAAAGGGGCTATCTGCAAGTCTACCCTCGTTTGGTCGGAGGGCGTCGGCTCGAACCGTCCGCGGTGCTTCGTCGGCGCGTCCGGCGTTGGAAGCGTGAGGAGGGATCGCGGTCTATCGCATTCCACTATCCCCGCACTGCTTAGACTAGCTTCATTTTCCGTAACTCTCCTCTCTCAACGGCGGCCGTTGCTCTGCGCCCCCCTCCGGTATGGAGCGCGACTCGGCCGTGGAGATCCGTCCATACAGAGCCACCCATGAGGGGGATGGGGGGAATTTTGAATGGGTACCAGAGCGGAATGGGGATGATTCGGAGAGCCGGCTCTAGCCGGGGGGTAGTGTTGCCAGGGGGTTTAGCATGTGGAAACGGTCCAATGAAGACTCCGGAGCGTGCCGGTGGTCGCGTCGGTCACCGCAGGCCGACACCTAAGACAGACGCGGCGTGTCGACCAACGGTCCATTGCTCGCGATCTGCCCCGATCTCTCTCTTTTCCTGCATCGCCTGGGGTCGCTGCGCATACGCTCTTCGTATCGATGCGAACGCGCAGGTTCGGCGCATGTCGCACGGGGTATAATACCCAGGGTAGTGGCCCCGCCGACTGGTTCGCGGGTGTCCATCGTCCGAGAGGGGTCTCGTGGCCTCGGGACTCATGCCATCGGATCAAGCAAAGAGCCGCAAAGCCTGATCGAGACAGCGAGCCCTTGCGCACAGCGTACAACCGTCGCGCGTCCGTATAACGTCCGGCCAAACGGTACCTCAAAGCGTATGAAACGAAGAATGAGATCCACTATTGTACTTCCCAGATACGGCACACCGAGACCCGAAGAAATCATTTCATTCTCTAGTTAATAAAAGAATTCTGTTTGTGACGCTATCACATTTTTTCAATATTCGCTGTTCCTATGCCAGATAGCATCCTTGTCCAAGCGGCATCTTCAAGCGCATGAAGGGACGAGGGAAATGCACTATCGGTCTTCCAGGATAGGGCATTCAGACACCCGAATAAATTATGTTAGTCTCTGGTTACTACAACAGTTCAATGTTCTACGCTATGACATTTTTCCGATTTCCGCCACACCTATGCCCGATAGCGTATCCGGCAAACCGGCATCTTAAAACGCATGACCGTCATGCAAAATCCACAGCTGAATTTCCAGGATAGGGCATAGAGGGACCCGAATTAGTCAAATTATTCTCTGGTGAATGTTAGTGTTCACTGTGTGAGGGTATCACACTTTTCAAATTTACGTCGCTCCAATGCCAGATAACGTATTGGGCAAAGCGGCATCTTAAAGCGCATGAAATTTCGAGTAAAATGCACTATAGGACATCCGGGATCCGGCATGCAGAGACCCGATTAACACATGTTATTGTTTTCCTTAGTACAAGAATTCTGTGTGTGAAACTACCACATTTTTCCAATTTTCGTCACACCCATACCAGATAGCGCATTGGGCAATGCGGGACCTTAAAGCGCATTAAATGAAGAGTAAAATGAACTACGGCACTTCCAGGATAGGGCAATCAGGGACCCGATTAGAACATTTTATTCTTTTCCCCAGGACAAGTATTCAGTGTGTGTCTATCACATTTTTCCAATTTACGTCCCTGCTATGCCGGATAGCGTATTGGGCTGAGGGGACTCACACACTAAAATATTATACTACGGAAAAGAATAAAATGTTCTAATCGGATCTCTGATGGTCCTATCCTGGAAGTCCAGCATTTCACTCGACATTTCATGCGCATTGAGATGGCGCTTAGCCCAATACGCTATCTGAAATAGGAACGACGTAAATTGGACAAATTTGATAGAAATACGCTGAATTCTTATATTAACCATAATATAAAATGTTCCAATCGGGTCTCTGATTGCCCTATACTACAAGTTTAGAAGTTCATTTTACTCGACATTTCATGCGCTTCAAGTTGCCGCGAATCCCAATACGCTATCTGAAATAGGAGCGACGTAAATTGAACAAATGTGATAGAATTACGCTCAATTCTTATATTATCCATAATATAAACTGATCTAATCGGGTCTCTGATTCCCCGATCCTGGAAGTTTAACAGGCAATTTTACTCGTCATTTCATGCGCTCTAAGATGCCGCCTAGCCCAATGCGCTATCTGAAATAGGAGCGCCGTAAATTGGGCAAATGTGATAGAATTACCCTGAATTCTTAAATTAACCATAATATAAAATGACCAAATCGGGTCTCTGTTTGCCCTACCGTAGAAGTTTAATAGTGCATTTTACTCGCCGTTTCATGCCCTTTGACATGCCGCTTAGTCCAATACGCTATCTGGAATAATAGCGACGTAAATTGAACAAATGTGATAGAATTTTGCTGAATTCTTAAAGTAACCATAATATAAAATGATCTAATCGGGTCTCTGTTTGCCCTACCCTAGAAGTTTAATAGTGCATTTTACTCGCCATTTCATGCGCTTTGAGATGCCGCTTAGCCCAATACGCTATCTGAAATAGGAGCGACATAAATTGAACAAATGTGATAGAATTTTGCTGAATTCTTATATTAACCATAATGTAAAATGATCTTATCGGCTCTCTGTTCGCCCTACCCTAGAAGTTTAGTAGTGCATTTCACTCGTCATTCCACGCGCTTTAGGATGCCGCCTAGCCCGGTAGGCTATCTGAAATAGGAGCGACGTAAATTGAACAAATGTGATAGGATTACGCTGAATTCTTATATTAACCGTAATATAAAATGATCTAATCGGGTCTCTCTTTGCCTTACCCTAGAAGTTTAATAGTGCATTTCACTCGTCATTCCACGCGCTTTAGGATGCCGCCTAGCCCGGTAGGCTATCTGAAATAGGAGCGACGTAAATTGAACAAATGTGATAGAATTACGCTGAATTCTTATATTAACCGTAATATAAAATGATCTAATCGGGTCTGTGTTTGCCCTACTGTAGAAGTTTAATAGTGCATTTTACTCGCCATTTCATGCGCTTTGAGATGCCGCTTAGCCCAATACGCTATATGAAATACAAGCGACGTAAATTCAACAAATGTGATAGAATTTCGCTGAATTCTTAAATTAACCATAATATAAAGTGATCTAATCTGGTCTCTGATTGCCCCATCATAGAAGGTTAATAGTGCATTTTACTCACCATTCCACGCGCTTTAAGATGCCGCCTAGCCCAGTACGCTATCTGAAATAGGAGCGACGTAAATTGAACGAATGTGATAGAATTACGCTGAATTCTTATATTAACCGTAATATAAAGTGATCTAATCGGGGCTCTGTTTGCCCTACCCTCGATGTTTAGTAGTGCATTTTACTCGCCATTTCATGTGCTCTGAGATGCCGCTTAGCCCAATACTCTATCTCAAATAGGAGCGACGTAAATTGAACAAATGTGATAGAATTTCGCAGAATTCTTATATTAACCGTAATATAAAGTGACCTAATCGGGTCTCTGTTCGCCCTACCCTAGAAGTTTAATAGTGCATTTCACTCGCCATTTCATGCGTTTTGAGATGCCGCTTAGCCCAATACGCTATCTGAAAAAGGAGCGACGTAAATTGAACAAATGTGATAGAATTTCGCTGAATTCTTAAATTATTCATAATATAAAATGATCTAATCGGGTCTCTGTTTGCCCTATCATAGAAGGTTAATAGTGCATCTTACTCGCCATTCCACGCGCTTTAAGATGCTGCCTAGCCCAGTACGCTATCTGAAACAGGAGCGACGTAAATTGAACGAATGTGATAGAGTTACGCTGAATTCTTATATTAACCGTAATATAAAATGATCTAATCGGGTCTCTGTTTTCCTTACCCTGGAAGTGTAATAGTGCATTTTACTCGCCATTTCAGGCGCTTTAAGATGCCGCCTAGCCCAGTACGCTAGCTGAAATAGGAGCGACGTAAATTGAACAAATGTGATAGAATTTCCCTGAAATCTTATATTAAACAAAATATAAAATGATTTAATCGGGTCTCTGATTGCCCTATCATAGAAGTTTAGTAGTGCATTTTACTCGCCCTTCCACGCGCTTTAAGACGCCGCCTAGCCCAGTACGCTATCTGAAATTGGAGCGACGTAAGTTGAACAAATGTGATAGAATTACGCTGAATTCTTATATTAACCGTAATATAAAATGATGTAATCGGGTCTCTGTTTGCCTTATCCTAGAAGTTTAATAGTGCATTGTACACGCCATTTCATGCGCTTTGAGATGCCGCTTAGCTCAATACGCTATCTGAAATAGGAGCGACGTAAATTGAACAGATGTGATAGAATTTCGCTGAATTCTTAAATTAACCATCATATAAAATGATCTAATCGGGCCTCTGACTGCCCTATCAAAGAAGTTTAATAGTGCATTTTACTCGCCATTCCACGCGCTTTAAGATGCCGCTTAGCCCAATACGCTATCTGAAATATGAGCGACGTAAATTGAACAAATGTGATAGAATATCGCTGAATTCTTATATTAACCATAATGTAAAATGATCTAATCAGGTCTCTGTTCGCCCTACCCTAGAAGTTTGATAGTGCATTTTATTCGCCATGTCATGCGCTTTGAGATGCCGCTTAGCCCAATACGCTATCTGAAATAGGAGCGACGTAAATTGAACAAATGTGATAGAATTTCGCTGAATTCCTATATTAACCTTAATGTAAAATGATCTAACCGGGTCTCTGTTCGCCCTACCCTCTAAGTTTAATAGTGCATTTCACTCGTCAGTTCATGCTCTTTGAAATGCCGCGTAGCCCAATACGCTATCTCAAATAGGAGCGACGTAAATTGAACAAATGTGATAGAATTTCGCTGAATTCTTATATTACCCGTAATATAAAATGATCTAATCGGGTCTCTGTTTTCCTTACCCTGGAAGTATAATGGTGCATTTTACTCGCCATTTCATGCGCTTTGAGATGCCGCTTAGCTCAATACGCTATCTGAAATAGGAGCAACGTAAATTGAACAAATGTGATAGAATTTCGCAGTATTCTTATATTAACCAAAATATAAAATGATCTAATCGGGTCTCTGTTTGCCTTACCCTAGAAGTATAATATTGCATTTTACTCGCCATTTCATGCGGTTTGAGACGCCGCTTAGCCCAATACGCTATCTGAAATAGGAGCGACGTAAATTGAACAAATGTGATAGAATTTCGCTGAATTCTTATATTAACAAAAATATAAAATGATCTAATCGGGTCTCTGTTTGCCCTACCCTAGAAATTTGAAAGTGCATTTTACTCGCCATTTCATGCGCTTTGAGATGCCGCTTAGCCCAATGCGCTATCTGAAATAGGAGCGACGTAAATTGAACAAATGTGATAGAATTTCCCTGAAATCTTATATCAAACAAAATATAAAATGATCTAATCGGGTCTCTGATTGCCCTATCATAGAAGTTTAGTAGTGCATTTTACTCGCCATTTCTGGTGCTTTCAGATGCCGCTTAGCCCAATACGCTATCTGATATATCAGCGACGTAAATTGAACAAATGTGACAGAATTTCGCTGAATTCTTAAATTAACCAAAATATAAAATGATCTAATCGGGTCTCTGTTTGCCCTACCCTAGAAGTTTCATTGTGCACTTTACTCGCCATTTCTTGCGCTTTGAGATGCCGCATAGCCGAATACGCTATCTGAAATATCAGCGACGTAAATTGAACAAATGTGATAGAATTTTTCTGAATTCTTAAATTAACCATAATATAAAATGATCTAATCGGGTCTCTGTTTGCCCTACCCTAGAAGTTTAAGAGTGCACTTCACTCGTCATTTCTTGCGCTTTGAGATGCCGCTTAGCCCAATACGCTATCTGAAATAGGAGCGACGTAAATTGAACAAATGTGATAGAATTTCGCTGAATTATTATATTAACCTTAATGTAAAATGATCTAATCGGGTCTCTGTTCGCCCTACCCTAGAAGTTTAAGAGTGCATTTCTCTCGTCATTTCTTGCGCTTTGAGATGCCGCTTAGCCCAATACGCCATCTGAAATAGGAGCGACGTAAATTGAACAAATGTGATAGAATTTTGCTGAATTCTGTTATTAAACATAATGTAAAATGATCTAATCGGGTCTCTGATTACCCTATCATAGAAGTTTAATAGTGCAATTTACTCGCCATTCCACGCGCTTTAAGATGCCGCCTAGCCCAGTACGCTATCTGAAATAGGAGCGACGTAAATTGAACAAATGTGATAGAATTACGCTGAATTCTTATTTTAATCGTAATATAAAATGATTTAATCGGGTCTCTGTTTGCCTTACCCTAGAAGTTTAATAGTGCATTTCACTCGTCATTTCATGCGCTTTGAGATGCCGCTTAGCCCAGTACGCTATCTGAAATAGGAGCGACGTAAATTGAACAAATGTGATAGAATTTCGATGAATTCTTATATTAACCAAAGTATAAAATGATCTAATCGGGTCTCTGATTGCCCTATCGTAGAAGGTTAATAGTTCATTTTACTCGCCATTCCACGCGCAATGAGATGCCGCCTAGCCAAGTAGGCGATCTGAAATAGGAGCGACGTAAATTGAACAAATGTGATAGAATTTCGCTGAATTCTCAAATTATCCATAATATAAAATGATCTAATCGGGTCTCTGTTTGCCCTACCCTAGAAGTTTAAGAGTGCATTTTACTCGTCATTTCTTGCGCTTTGAGATGCCGCTTTGCCCAATACGCTACCTGAAATAGGAGCGACGTAAATTGAACAAATGTGATAGAATTACGCTGCATTCTTATATTAACCGTAATATAAAATGATCTAATCGGGTCTCTCTTTGCCTTACCCTAGAAGTTTAATAGTGCATTTCACTCGTCATTTCATGCGCCTTGAGATGCCGCTTAGCCCAATACGCTATCTGAAATAGGAGCGACGTAAGTTGAACAAATACGATAGAAATTCGCTGAATCCTTAAGTTAACCATAATATAAAATGGTCTAATCGGGTCTCTGTTTGCCCTACCCTAGAAGTTTAATAGTGCATTTCACTCGTCATTCCACGCGCTATAGGATGCCGCCTAGCCCAGTAGGCTATCTGAAATAGGAGCGACGCAAATTGAACAAATGTGATACAATTACGCTGCATTCTTAAATTAACCGTAATATAAAATGATCTAATCGGGTGTCTGTTTGCCTTACCCTAGAAGTTTGATAGTGCATTTTACTCTCCATTTCATGCGCTTTGAGATGCCGCTTAGCTCAATACGCTATCTGAAATAGGAGCGACGTAAATTGAACAAATACGATAGAATTTCGCTGAATCCTTAAGTTAACCATAATAAAAAATGGTCTAATCGGGTCTCTGTTTGCCCTACCCTAGAAGTTGAATAGTGCATTTTACTTGCCATTTCATGCGCTTTGACATGCCGCTTAGCCCAATACGCTATCTGAAATAGGAGCCACGTAAATTGAACAAATGTGATAGAATTTCGCTGAATGCATATATTAACCATAATGTAGAATGATCTAATCGGGTCTCTGTTCGCCCTACCGTAGAAGTTTAATAGTGCATTTTACTCGCCATTTCATGCGCTTTGAGATGCCGCTTAGCCCAATACGCTATCTGAAATAGGAGCGACGTAAATAGAACAAATGTGATAGAATTTCGCTGAATTATTATATTAACCTTAATGTAAAATGATCTAATCGGGTCTCTGTTCGCCCTGCCCTAGAAGTTTAATAGTGCATTTTACTCGCCATGTCATGCGCTTTGAGATGCCGCTTAGCCCAATACGCTATCTGAAATAGGAGCGACGTAAATTGAACAAATCTGATAGAATTTCGCTGAATTCTTATATTAACCATAATATAAAATGATCTAATCGGGTCTCTGTTCGCCCTACCCTAGAAGTTTAAGAGTGCATTTCTCTCGTCATTTCTTGCGCTTTGAGATGCCGCTTAGCCCAATACGCCATCTGAAATAGGAGCGACGTAAATTGAACAAATGTGATAGAATTTTGCTGAATTCTGTTATTAAACATAATGTAAAATGATCTAATCGGGTCTCTGATTACCCTATCATAGAAGTTTAATAGTGCAATTTACTCGTCATTCCACGCGCTTTAGGATGCCGCCTAGCCCAGTAGGCTATCTGAAATAGGAGCGACGCAAATTGAACAAATGTGATAGAATTTCGCTGAATCCTTACATTAACCATAATATAAAATGATCTAATCGGGTCTCTATTTGCCCTACCCTAGAAGTTTAATAGTGAATTTTACTCGCCATTTCATGCGCTTTGAGATGCCTCTTAGCCCAATACGCTATCTGAAATAGGAGCGACGTAAATTGAACAAATGTGATAGAATTTCGCTGAATTCTCAAATTATCCATAATATAAAATGATCTAATCGGGTCTCTGTTTGCCCTACCCTAGAAGTTTAAGAGTGCATTTTACTCGTCATTTCTTGCGCTTTGAGATGCCGCTTTGCCCAATACGCTACCTGAAATAGGAGCGACGTAAATTGAACAAATGTGATAGAATTACGCTGCATTCTTATATTAACCGTAATATAAAATGATCTAATCGGGTCTCTCTTTGCCTTACCCTAGAAGTTTAATAGTGCATTTCACTCGTCATTTCATGCGCCTTGAGATGCCGCTTAGCCCAATACGCTATCTGAAATAGGAGCGACGTAAGTTGAACAAATACGATAGAAATTCGCTGAATCCTTAAGTTAACCATAATATAAAATGGTCTAATCGGGTCTCTGTTTGCCCTACCCTAGAAGTTTAATAGTGCATTTCACTCGTCATTCCACGCGCTATAGGATGCCGCCTAGCCCAGTAGGCTATCTGAAATAGGAGCGACGCAAATTGAACAAATGTGATACAATTACGCTGCATTCTTAAATTAACCGTAATATAAAATGATCTAATCGGGTGTCTGTTTGCCTTACCCTAGAAGTTTGATAGTGCATTTTACTCTCCATTTCATGCGCTTTGAGATGCCGCTTAGCTCAATACGCTATCTGAAATAGGAGCGACGTAAATTGAACAAATACGATAGAATTTCGCTGAATCCTTAAGTTAACCATAATAAAAAATGGTCTAATCGGGTCTCTGTTTGCCCTACCCTAGAAGTTGAATAGTGCATTTTACTTGCCATTTCATGCGCTTTGACATGCCGCTTAGCCCAATACGCTATCTGAAATAGGAGCCACGTAAATTGAACAAATGTGATAGAATTTCGCTGAATGCATATATTAACCATAATGTAGAATGATCTAATCGGGTCTCTGTTCGCCCTACCGTAGAAGTTTAATAGTGCATTTTACTCGCCATTTCATGCGCTTTGAGATGCCGCTTAGCCCAATACGCTATCTGAAATAGGAGCGACGTAAATAGAACAAATGTGATAGAATTTCGCTGAATTATTATATTAACCTTAATGTAAAATGATCTAATCGGGTCTCTGTTCGCCCTGCCCTAGAAGTTTAATAGTGCATTTTACTCGCCATGTCATGCGCTTTGAGATGCCGCTTAGCCCAATACGCTATCTGAAATAGGAGCGACGTAAATTGAACAAATCTGATAGAATTTCGCTGAATTCTTATATTAACCATAATATAAAATGATCTAATCGGGTCTCTGTTCGCCCTACCCTAGAAGTTTAAGAGTGCATTTCTCTCGTCATTTCTTGCGCTTTGAGATGCCGCTTAGCCCAATACGCCATCTGAAATAGGAGCGACGTAAATTGAACAAATGTGATAGAATTTTGCTGAATTCTGTTATTAAACATAATGTAAAATGATCTAATCGGGTCTCTGATTACCCTATCATAGAAGTTTAATAGTGCAATTTACTCGCCATTCCACGCGCTTTAAGATGCCGCCTAGCCCAGTACGCTATCTGAAATAGGAGCGACGTAAATTGAACAAATGTGATAGAATTACGCTGAATTCTTATTTTAATCGTAATATAAAATGATTTAATCGGGTCTCTGTTTGCCTTACCCTAGAAGTTTAATAGTGCATTTCACTCGTCATTTCATGCGCTTTGAGATGCCGCTTAGCCCAGTACGCTATCTGAAATAGGAGCGACGTAAATTGAACAAATGTGATAGAATTTCGCTGAATTATTATATTAACCTTAATGTAAAATGATCTAATCGGGTCTCTGTTCGCCCTGCCCTAGAAGTTTAATAGTGCATTTTACTCGCCATGTCATGCGCTTTGAGATGCCGCTTAGCCCAATACGCTATCTGAAATAGGAGCGACGTAAATTGAACAAATGTGATAGAATTTCGATGAATTCTTATATTAACCAAAGTATAAAATGATCTAATCGGGTCTCTGATTGCCCTATCGTAGAAGGTTAATAGTTCATTTTACTCGCCATTCCACGCGCAATGAGATGCCGCCTAGCCAAGTAGGCGATCTGAAATAGGAGCGACGTAAATTGAACAAATCTGATAGAATTTCGCTGAATTCTTATTTTAATCGTAATATAAAATGATTTAATCGGTTCTCTGTTCGCCCTACCCCAGAAGTTTAATAGTGCATTTCACTCGACATTTCATGCGCTTTGAGATGCCGCTTAGCCCAATACGCTATCTGAAGTAGGAGCGACGTAAATTGAACAAATGCGATTGAATTTCGCTGAATTCTTATATTAACCATAATATAAAATGATCTAATCGGGTCTCTGTTCGCCCTACCCTAGAAGTTTAAGAGTGCATTTCTCTCGTCATTTCTTGCGCTTTGAGATGCCGCTTAGCCCAATACGCCATCTGAAATAGGAGCGACGTAAATTCAACAAATGTGATAGAATTTCGCTGAATCCTTACATTAACCATAATATAAAATGATGTAATCGGGTCTCTATTTGCCCTACCCTAGAAGTTTAATAGTGAATTTTACTCGCCATTTCATGCGCTTTGAGATGCCGCTTAGCCCAATACGCTATCTGAAGTAGGAGCGACGTAAATTGAACAAATGTGATAGAATTTCGCTGAATCCTTACATTAACCATAATATAAAATGATCTAATCGGGTCTCTGTTCGCCCTACCCTAGAAGTTTAAGAGTGCATTTCTCTCGTCATTTCTTGCGCTTTGAGATGCCGCTTAGCCCAGTACGCTATCTGAAATAGGAGCGACGTAAATTGAACAAATGTGATAGAATTTCGCTGAATCCTTACATTAACCATAATATAAAATGATCTAATCGGGTCTCTATTTGCCCTACCCTAGAAGTTTAATAGTGAATTTTACTCGCCATTTCATGCGCTTTGAGATGCCGCTTAGCCCAATACGCTATCTGAAGTAGGCGCGACGTAAATTGAACAAATGCGATAGAATCTCGCTGAATTCTTATATTAACCATAATATAAAATGATCTAATCGGGTCTCTGTTGGCCCTACCCCAGAAGTTTAATAGTGCATTTCACTCGACATTTCATGCGCTTTGAGATGCCGCTTAGCCCAATACGCTATCTGAAGTAGGCGCGACGTAAATTGAACAAATGCGATAGAATTTCGCTGAATTCTTATATTAACCATAATATAAAATGATCTAATCGGGTCTCTGTTCGCCCTACCCTAGAAGTTTAATAGTGAATTTTACTCGCCATTTCATGCGCTTTGAGATGCCTCTTAGCCCAATACGCTATCTGAAATGGGAGCGACTTAAATTGTACAAATGTGATAGAATTTCGCTGAATTCTTAAATTATCCATAATATAAAATGATCTAATAGGGTCTCTGTTTGCCCTACCCTAGAAGTTTAATAGTGCATTTTACTCGTCATTTCTTGCGCTTTGAGATGCCGCTTTGCCCAATACGCTACCTGAAATAGGATCGACGTAAATTGAACAAATGTGATAGAATTACGCTGCATTCTTATATTAACCGTAATATAAAATGATCTAATCGGGTCTCTCTTTGCCTTACCCTAGAAGTTTAATAGTGCAATTCACTCGTCATTTCATGCGCTTTGAGATGCCGCTTAGCCCAATACGCTACCTGAAATAGGAGCGACGTAAATTGAACAAATACGATAGAATTTCGCTGAATCATTAAGTTAACCATAATATAAAATGGTCTAATCGGGTCTCTGTTTGCCCTACCCTAGAAGTTGAATAGTGCATTTTACTTGCCATTTCATGCGCTTTGACATGCCGCTTAGCCCAATCCGCTATCTGAAATAGGAGCGACGTAAATTGAACAAATGTGATAGAATTTCGCTGAATGCATATATTAACCATAATGTAGAATAATCTAATCGGGTCTCTGTTCGCCCTACCGTAGAAGTTTAATAGTGCATTCTACTCGCCATTTCATGCGCTTTGAGATGCCGCTTAGCCCAATACGCTATCTGAAATAGGAGCGACGTAAATAGAACAAATGTGATAGAATTACACTGAATTCTTATATTAACCGTAATATAAAATGATCTAATCGGGTGTCTGTTTGCCTTACCCTAGAAGTTTAAAAGTGAATTATACTCGCCATTTCATGCGCTTTGAGCTGCCGCTTAGCCCAATACGCTATCTGAAATAGGAGGGACGTAAATTGAACAAATGTGATACAATTTTGCTGAATTCTTAAATTAACCATAATATAAAATGATCTAATCGGGTCTCTGTTTGCCCTACCCTAGAAGTTTAATAGTGCATTTTACTCGCCATGCCATGGGCTTTGAGATGCTGCTTTGCCCAATACGCTATCTGAAATAGGAGCGACGTAAATTGAAGAAATGTCAGAGAATTTCGCTGAATTCTTGTATTAACCAAAATATAAAATGTTCTAATCGGGTCTCCGATTGCCGTATCATAGAAGGTTAATAGTGCAGTTTACTCGTCATTCCACGCGCTTTAGGATGCCGCCTAGCCCAGTAGGCTATCTGAAATAGGAGCGACGCAAATTGAACAAATGTGATAGAATTTCGCTGAATCCTTACATTAACCATAATATAAAATGATCTAATCGGGTCTCTATTTGCCCTACCCTAGAAGTTTAATAGTGAATTTTACTCGCCATTTCATGCGCTTTGAGATGCCTCTTAGCCCAATACGCTATCTGAAATAGGAGCGACGTAAATTGAACAAATGTGATAGAATTTCGCTGAATTCTCAAATTATCCATAATATAAAATGATCTAATCGGGTCTCTGTTTGCCCTACCCTAGAAGTTTAAGAGTGCATTTTACTCGTCATTTCTTGCGCTTTGAGATGCCGCTTTGCCCAATACGCTACCTGAAATAGGAGCGACGTAAATTGAACAAATGTGATAGAATTACGCTGCATTCTTATATTAACCGTAATATAAAATGATCTAATCGGGTCTCTCTTTGCCTTACCCTAGAAGTTTAATAGTGCATTTCACTCGTCATTTCATGCGCCTTGAGATGCCGCTTAGCCCAATACGCTATCTGAAATAGGAGCGACGTAAGTTGAACAAATACGATAGAAATTCGCTGAATCCTTAAGTTAACCATAATATAAAATGGTCTAATCGGGTCTCTGTTTGCCCTACCCTAGAAGTTTAATAGTGCATTTCACTCGTCATTCCACGCGCTATAGGATGCCGCCTAGCCCAGTAGGCTATCTGAAATAGGAGCGACGCAAATTGAACAAATGTGATACAATTACGCTGCATTCTTAAATTAACCGTAATATAAAATGATCTAATCGGGTGTCTGTTTGCCTTACCCTAGAAGTTTGATAGTGCATTTTACTCTCCATTTCATGCGCTTTGAGATGCCGCTTAGCTCAATACGCTATCTGAAATAGGAGCGACGTAAATTGAACAAATACGATAGAATTTCGCTGAATCCTTAAGTTAACCATAATAAAAAATGGTCTAATCGGGTCTCTGTTTGCCCTACCCTAGAAGTTGAATAGTGCATTTTACTTGCCATTTCATGCGCTTTGAGATGCCGCTTAGCCCAATACGCTATCTGAAATAGGAGCCACGTAAATTGAACAAATGTGATAGAATTTCGCTGAATGCATATATTAACCATAATGTAGAATGATCTAATCGGGTCTCTGTTCGCCCTACCGTAGAAGTTTAATAGTGCATTTTACTCGCCATTTCATGCGCTTTGAGATGCCGCTTAGCCCAATACGCTATCTGAAATAGGAGCGACGTAAATAGAACAAATGTGATAGAATTTCGCTGAAATCTTAAATTAACCATAATATAAAATTATCTAATCTGGTGTCTGTTTGCCTAACCCTAGAAGTTTAATAGTGCACATTACTCGCCATTTCATGCGCTTTGAGATGCCGCTTAGCCCATTACGCTATCTGAAATAGGAGGGACGTAAATTGAACAAATGTGATACAATTTCGCTGAGTTCTTAAATTAACCATAATTTAAAATGATCTAATCGGGTCTCTGTTTGCCCTACACTATAAGTTTAATAGTGCATTTTACTCGCCATGCCATGGGCTTTGAGATGCTGCTTTGCCCAATACGCTATCTGAAATAGGAGCGACGTAAATTGAAGAAATGTCAGAGAATTTCGCTGAATTCTTCTATTAACCAAAATATAAAATGTTCTAATCGGGTCTCCGATTGCCGTATCATAGAAGGTGAATAGTGCATTTTGCTCGCCATTCCACGCGCTTTAAGAGGCCGCCTTGCCCTGTACGCTATCTGTAATAGGAGCAACGTAAATTGAACAAATGTGATAGAATTACACTGAATTCTTATATTAACCGTAATATAAAATGATCTAATCGGGTCTCTGTTTGCCTTACCCTAGAAGTTTAATAGTGCATTTCACTCGTCATTCCACGCGCTTTAGGATGCCGCCTAGCCCAGTAGGCTATCTGAAATAGGAGCGACGCAAATTGAACAAATGTGATAGAATTACGCTGAATTCATATATTAACCATAATGTAGTATGATCTAATCGGGTCTCTGTTTGCCCTGCCCTAGAAGTTTAATAGTGCATTTTACTCGTCATTTCATGCGCATTGAGATGCCGCTTAGGCCAATACGCTATCTGAAACAGGAGCGACGTAAATTGAACAAATGTGATAGAACTTCGCTGAATTCTTAAATTATCCATAATATAAAATGATCTTATCGGGTCTCTGTTTGCCCTACCCTAGAAGTTTAATACTGCATTTTACTCGACGTTTCATGCGCTTTGAGATGCCGCTTAGGCCAACACTCTATCTGAAATAGGAGCGACGTAAATTGAACAAATGTGATAGAACTTCGCTGAATTCTTAAATAATCCATAATATAAAATGATCTAATAGGGTCTCTGTTTGCCCTACCCCAGAACTTTAATAGTGCAATTCACTCGTCATTTCATGCGCTTTGAGATGCCGCTTAGCCCAATACGCTACCTGAAATAGGAGCGACGTAAATTGAACAAATACGATAGAATTTCGCTGAATCATTAAGTTAACCATAATATAAAATGGTCTAATCGGGTCTCTGTTTGCCCTACCCTAGAAGTTGAATTGTGCATTTTACTTGCCATTTCATGCGCTTTGAGACACCGCTTAGCCCAATACGCTATCTGAAATAGGAGCGACGTAAATTGAACAAATGTGATAGAATTTCGCTGAATTCATATATTAACCATAATGTAGAATGATCTAATCTGGTCTCTGTTCGCCCTACCGTAGAAGTTTAATAGTGCATTTTACTCGCCATGCCATGGGCTTTGAGATGCTGCTTTGCCCAATACGCTATCTGAAATAGGAGCGACGTAAATTGAAGAAATGTCAGAGAATTTCGCTGAATTCTTGTATTAACCAAAATATAAAATGTTCTAATCGGGTCTCCGATTGCCGTATCATAGAAGGTGAATAGTGCATTTTGCTCGCCATTCCACGCGCTTTAAGAGGCCGCCTTGCCCTGTACGCTATCTGAAATAGGAGCAACGTAAATTGAACAAATGTGATAGAATTACACTGAATTCTTATATTAACCGTAATATAAAATGATCTAATCGGGTCTCTCATTGCCTTAGCCTAGAAGTTTAATAGTGCATTTTACTCGCCATTTCATGCGCTTTGAGATGCCGCTTAGGCCAATACGCTATCTGAAACAGGAGCGACGTAAATTGAAGAAATGTCAGAGAATTTCGCTGAATTCTTATATTAACCTTAATGTAAAATGATCTAATCCGGTCTCTGTTCGCACTACCCTAGATGTTTAATAGTGCATTTTACTCGCCATTCCACGCGCTTTAAGATGCCACCTAGCCCAGTACGCTATCTGAAATAGGAGCGTTGTAAATTGAACAAATGTGATAGAATTTCGCTGAAATCTTATATTAACCTTAATGTAAAATGATCTAATTGGGGTCTGTTCGCACTACCCTAGAAATTTAATAGTGCATATCACTCGTCATTTCATGCGCTTTGAGGTGCTGCTTAGCCCAATACGCTATCTGAAATAGGAGCGACGTAAATTGAACAAATGTGATAGAATTACGCTGCATTCTTATATTAACCAAAGTATAAAATGATCTAATCTTGTCTCTGTTTGCCTTATCCTAGAAGTTTAATAGTGCATTTTACTCGCCATTTCATGCGCTTTGAGATGCCGCTTAGCCCAATACGCTATCTGAAATAGGAGCGACGTAAATTGAACAAATGTGATAGAATTTCGCTGAATTCTTAAGTTAACCATAATATAAAAAGATCTAATCGGGTCACCGTTTGCCCTACCCTAGAAGTTCAATAGTGCATTTTACTCGTCATTTCATGCGCTTTGAGATGCCGCTTCGCCCACTACGCTATCTGAAATAGGAGCGACGTAAATTGAACAAATGTGATAGAATTTCGCTGAATTCTTATATTAAACAATATATAAAACGATCTAATCGGGTCTCTGATTGCCCTATCGTAGATGTTTAATAGTGCATTTTACGCGCCATTCCACGCTCTTTGGGATGCCGCCTAGCCCAGTACGCTATCTGAAATAGGAGCGACGTAAATCTAACAAATGTGATAGAATTTCGCTGAATTCTTAAATTATCCATAATATAAAATGATCTAATCGGGTGTCTGTTTGCCCTACCCTAGAAGTTTAATAGTGCATTTTACTCGCCATTTCATGCGCTCTGAGATGCCGCTTAGCCCTATTCGCTATCTGAAATAGGTGCGACGTAAATTGAACAAATGTGGTAGAATTTCCCTGAAATCTTATATTAAACAAAATATAAAATGATTCAAGCGGGTCTCTGATTGCCCGATCATAGAACTTTAGTAGTGGATTTTTCTCGACCTTCCTCGCGCTTTATGATGCCGCATAGCCCAGTACGCTATCTGAAATAGGAGCGACGTAAATTGAACAAATGTGATAGAATTACGCTGAATTCTCATTTTAATCGTAATATAAAATGATCTAATCGGGTCCCTGTTTGCCTAACCCTAGAAGTTTAGTAGTACATTTTACTCGCCATTTCATGAGCTTTCAGATGCCGCATAGCCCAATACGCTATCTGAAATAGGAGCGACATAAATTGAACAAATGTGATAGAATTTCGCTGAATTCTTATATTAACTAAAATATAAAATGATCTAATCGGGTCTCTGTTTGCCCTACCCTAGCAGTTTAATAGTGCATTTTACTCGCCATTCCACCCGCTTTAAGATGCCGCCTAGCCCAGTACGCTATCTGAAATATGAGCGACGTAAATTAAACAAATGTGATAAAATTTCGCTGAATTCTTATATTAACCATAATGTAAAATGATCTAATCGGGTCTCTGTTCGCCCTACCCTAGAAGTTTAATAGTGCATTTCACTCGTCATTTCATGCGCTTCGAGATGCCGCTTAGCCCAGTACGCTATCTGAAATAGGAGCGACGTAAATTGCACAAATGTGATAGCATTTCGCTGAATTCTTATATTAACCAATATATAAAATGATCTAATCGGGTCTCGGGTTGCCCTATCATAGAAGTTTAATAGTGCATTACACTCGCCATTCCAGGCGCTTTAAGATGCCGCCTAGCCCAGTACGCTATCTGAAATAGGAGCGACGTAAATTGAACAAATGTGATAGAATTTTGCTGAATTCATAAATTAACCATAATATAAAATGATCTAATCGGGTCTCTGTTTGCCCTACCCTAGAAGTTTAATAGTGCATTTTACTCGCCATTTCATGCGCTTTGAGATGCCGCTTAGCCCAATACGCTATCTGAAATAGGAGCGACGTAAGCTGAACAAATGTGATAGAATTTCGCTGAATTCTTTTATTAACCATAATGTAAAATGATCTAATCGGGTCTCTGTTCGCCCTAGCCTAGAAGTTTAATAGTGCATTTTATTCGCCATTTCATGCGCTTTGAGATGCCGCTTAGCCGAATACGCTTTCTGAAATAGTAGCGACGTAAATTGAACAAATGTGATAGAATTTCGCTGAATTCTTATATTAACCAAAATATAAAATGATCTAATCGGGTCTCTGATTGCCCTTTCATAGAAGTTTAATAGTGCATTTTACTCGCCATTCCGCGCGCTTTAAGATGCCGCCTAGCCCAGTACGCTATCTGAAATAGGATCGACGTAAATTGAACAAATGTGATAGAATTTTGCTGAATTCTTAAATTAACCATAATATAAAATGATCTAATCGGGTCTCTGTTTGCCCTACCCTAGAAGTTTAGTAGTGCATTTTACTCGTCATTTCATGCGCTTTGAGATGCCGCTTAGCCCAATACGCTATCTGAAATATGAGCGACGTAAATTGAACAAATGTGATAGAATTTCGCTGAATTCTTATATTAACCAAAATATAAAATGATCTAATCGGGTCTCTGATTGCCCTTTCATAGAAGTTTAATAGTGCATTTTACTCGCCATTCCGCGCGCTTTAAGATGCCGCCTAGCCCAGTACGCTATCTGAAATAGGAGCGATGTAAATTGAACAAATGTGATAGAATTTCGCTGAATTCTTTTATTAACCATAATGTAAAATGGTCTAATCGGGTCTCTGTTTGCCCTACCCTGGAAGTTTAATAGTGCATTTCACTCGTCATTTCATGCGCATTGAGATGCCGCTTAGCCCAATACGCTATCTGAAATAGGAGCGATGTAAATTGAACAAATCTGATAGAATTTCGCTGAATTCTTTTATTAAACATAATGTAAAATGATCTAATCGGGTCTCTGATTACCCTATCATAGAAGTTTAATAGTGCATTTTACTCGCCATTCCACGCTCTTTGAGATGCCGCCTAGCCCAGTACGCTATCTGAAATAGGAGCGATGTAAATTGAACAAATGTGATAGAATTTCGCTGAATTCTCATATTAACCAAAATATAAAATGATCTAATCGCGTCTCTGATTGCCCTATCATAGAAGTTTAATAGTACATTTTACTCGCCATTCCACGCGCTTTAAGATGCCGCACAGCCCAGTAGGCTATCTGAAATAGGAGCGACGTAAATTGAACAAATGTGATAGAATTACGCTGCATTCTTAAATTATCCATAATATAAAATGATCTAATCGGGTCTCTGTTTGCCCTACCCCAGAACTTTAATAGTGCATTTTATTCGCCATTTCATGCGCTCTGAGATGCCGCTAAGCCGAATACGCTATCTGAAATAGGAGCGACGTAAATTGAACAAATGTGATAGAATTTTGCTGAATTCTCATATTAACCAAAATATAAAATGATCTAATCGCGTCTCTGATTGCCCTATCATAGAAGTTTAATAGTGCATTTTACTCGCCATTCCACGCGCTTTAAGATGCCGCACAGCCCAGTAGGCTATCTGAAATAGGAGCGACGTAAATTGAACAAATGTGATAGAATTACGCTGCATTCTTAAATTATCCATAATATAAAATGATCTAATCGGGTCTCTGTTTGCCCTACCCCAGAACTTTAATAGTGCATTTTACTCGCCATTTCATGCGCTCTGAGATGCCGCTAAGCCGAATACGCTATCTGAAATAGGAGCGACGTAAATTGAACAAATGTGATAGAATTTCGCTGAATTCTTATATTAAACAATATATAAAATGATCTAATCGGGTCTCTGATTGCCCTATCATAGATGTTTAATAGTGCATTTTACTCGCCATTCCACGCTCTTTGAGATGCCGCCTAGCCCAGTACGCTATCTGAAATAGGAGCGACATAAATTGAACAAATGTGTTAGAATTACGCTGAATTCTTATATTAACCGTAATATAAAGTGATCCAATCGCGTCTCTGTTTGCCCTACCCTCGAAGTTTAATAGTGCATTTTATTCGCCATTTCATGCGCTTTGGGATGCCGCTTAGCCCAATACGCTATCTGAAATAGGAGCTACGTAAATTGAACAAATGTGATAGAATTTCTCTGAATTCTTAAATTATCCATAATATAAAATGATCTAATCGGGTCTCTTTGCCTTACCCCAGAACTTTAATTGTGCATTTTACTCGCCATTTCATGCGCTCTGAGATGCCGCTAAGCCGAATACGCTATCTGAAATAGGAGCGACGTAAATTGAACAAATGTGATAGAATTACGCTGAATTCTTATATTAACCGTAATATAAAGTGATCTAATCGTGTCTCTGTTTGCCCTACCCTAGAAGTTTAATAGTGCATTTTACTCGCCATTTCATGCGTTTTGAGATGCCGCTTAGCCCAATAGGCTATCTGAAATAGGAGCGACGTAAATTGAACAAATGTGATAGAATTTCGCTGAATTCTTATATTAACCATAATGTAAAATGATCTACTCGGGTCTCTGTAAGCCCTACTCTAGAAGTTTAATAGTGCATTTCACTCGATATTTCATGCGCTTTGAGATGCCGCTTAGCCCTATTCGCTATCTGAAATAGGAGCGACGTAAATTGAACAAATGTGATAGAATTTCGCTGATTTCTTATATTAACAAAAATATAAAATGATCTAATCGGGTCTCTGATTGCCCTATCATAGAAGGTTAATAGTTCATTTTACTCGCCATTCCACGCGCTTTAAGATGCCACCTAGCCCAGTAGGCTATCTGAAATAGGAGCGACGTAAATTAAACAAATGTTATAGAATTACGCTAAATTCTTATATTAACCGTAATATAAAATGATCTAATCGGGTCTCTGTTCGCCCTACCCTACAAGTGTAATAGTGCATTTTACTCGCCATTTCATGCGCTTTGAGATGCCGCTTAGCCCAATAGGCTATCTGAAATAGGAGCGACGTAAATTGAACAAATGTGATAGAATTTCGCTGAATTCTTAAATTATCCATAATATAAAATGATCTAATCGGTTCTCTGTTTGCCGTACCCTAGAAGTTTAATAATGCATTTTACTCGCCGTTTCATGCGCTTTGAGGTGCCGCTTAGCCCAATACGGTATCTGAAATAGGAAGGACGTAAATTGAACAAATGTGATAGAATTTCGCTGTATTCTTAAATTAACCATAATATAAAATGATCTAATCGGGTCTCTGTTTGCCCTACCCTAGAAATTTAATAGTGCATTTTATTCGACGTTTCATGGGCTTTGAGATGCCGCTTAGGCCAATACACTATCTGAAATAGGAGCGTTGTAAATTGAACAAATGTGATAGAATTTCTCTGAATTCTTAAATTAACCGTAATATAAAATGATCTAATCGGGTGTCTGTTTGCCTTACCCTAGAAGTTTGATAGGGCATTTTACTCTCCATTTCATGCGCTTTGAGATGCCGCTTAGCTCAATACGCTTTCTGAAATAGGAGTGACGTAAATTGAACAAATACGATAGAATTTCGCTGAATCCTTTAGTTAACCATAATATAAAATGGTCTAATCGGGTCTCTGTTTGCCCTACCCTAGAAGTTGAATAGTGGATTTTACTTGCCATTTCATGCGCTTTGAGATGCCGCTTAGCCCAATACGCTATCTGAAATAGGAGCGACGTAAATTGAACAAATGTGATAGAATTTCGCTGAATTCATATATTAACCATAATGTAGAATGATCTAATCGGGTCTCTGTTCGCCCTACCGTAGAAGTTTAATAGTGCATTTTACTCGCCATTCCACCCGCTTTAAGATGCCGCCTAGCCCAGTACGCTATCTGAAATAGGAGCGTTGTAAATTGAACAAATGTGATAGAATTTCGCTGAATTCTTAAATTAACCATAATATAAAATTATCTAATCGGGTCTCTGTTTGCCTAACCCTAGAAGTTTAATAGTGCGTTTTACTCGCCATTCCACGCGCTTTAAGATGCCGCCTAGCCCAGTACGCTATCTGAAATAGGAGCGTTGTAAATTGAACAAATGTGATAGAATTTCTCTGAATTCTTAAATTAACCGTAATATAAAATGATCTAATCGGGTGTCTGTTTGCCTTACCCTAGAAGTTTGATAGTGCATTTTACTCGCCATGCCATGGGCTTTGAGATGCTGCTTTGCCCAATACGCTATCTGAAATAGGAGCGACGTAAATTGAAGAAATGTCGGAGAATTTCGCTGAATTCTTATATTAACCAAAATATAAAATGTTCTAATCGGGTCTCCGATTGCCGTATCATAGAAGGTGAATAGTGCATTTTGCTCGCCATTCCACGCGCTTTAAGCGGCCGCTTAGCCCAATACGCTATCTGAAATAGGAGCGACGTAAATTGAACAAATGTGATAGAATTACGCTGAATTCTTATATTAACCAATATATAAAATGACCTAATCGGGTCTCTGATTGCCCTTTCATAGAAGGTTAATAGTGCATTTTACTCGCCATTTCATGCGCTTTGAAATGCCGCTTAGCCCAATTCGCTATATGAAATAGGAGCGACGTAAATTGAACAAATGTGATAGAATTTTGCTGAATTCTTAAATTAACCATAATATAAAATGATCTAATCGGGTCTCTGTTTGCCTTACCCTAGAAGTTTAATAGTGCATTTTACTCGCCATGTCATGTGCTTTGAGATGCCGCTTAGCCCAATACGCTATCTGAAATAGGAGCGACGTAAATTGAACAAATGTGATAGAATTTCGCTGAATTCTTATATTAACCAATATATAAAATGACCTAATCGGGTCTCTGATTGCCCTTTCATAGAAGGTTAATAGTGCATTTTACTCGCCATTTCATGCGCTTTGAAATGCCGCTTAGCCCAATTCGCTATATGAAATAGGAGCGACGTAAATTGAACAAATGTGATAGAATTTTGCTTAATTACTAAATTAAGCATAATATAAAATGACCTAATCGGGTCTCTGTTCGCCCTACCCTAGAAGTCTAATACTACATTTTACTCGTCGTTTCATGCGGTTTGAGATGCCGCTTAGCCCAATACGCTATCTGAAATAGGAGCGACGTAAATTGAACAAATGTGATAGAATTTCGCTGAATTCTTAAATTAACCATAATATAACACGATCTAATCGGGTCTCTGTTTGCCCTACCCTAGAAGTTTAATAGTGCATTTTACTCGACGTTTCATGCGCTTTGAGATGCCGCTTAGCCCAATAGGCTATCTGAGATATGAGCGACGTAAATTGAACAAATGTGATAGAATTTCGCTGAATTCTCATATTAAGCAAAATATAAAATGATCTAATCGGGTCACTGATTGCCCTATCATAGAAGGTTAACAGTGCATTTTACTTGCCATTCCACGCGCTTTAAGATGCCGGCTAGCCCAGTAGGCTATCTGAAATAGGAGCGACGTAAATTGAACAAATGTGATAGAATTTCGCTGAATTCTCATATTAACCAAAATATAAAATGATCTAATCGCGTCTCTGATTGCCCTATCATAGAAGTTAAATAGTGCATTTTACTCGTCATTTCATGCGCATTGAGATGCCGCTTAGCCCAATACGCTATCTGAAATAGGAGCGATGTAAATTGAACAAATCTGATAGAATTTCGCTGAATTCTCATATTAACCAAAATATAAAATGATCTAATCGCGTCTCTGATTGCCCTATCATAGAAGTTAAATAGTGCATTTTACTCGCCATTCCACGCGCTTTAAGATGCCGCCTAGCCCAGTAGGGTATCTGAAATAGGAGCGATGTAAATTGAACAAATGTGATAGAATTTCGCTGAATTCTGTTATTAAACATAATGTAAAATGATCTAATCGGGTCTCTGCTTACCCTATCATAGAAGTTTAATAGTGCAATTTACTCGCCATTCCACGCGCTTTAAGATGCGGCCTAGCCCAGTACGCTATCTGAAATAGTAGCGACGTAAATTGAACAAATGTGATTGAATTACGCTGAATTCTTATATTAACCGTGATATAAAATGATCTAATCGGGTCTCTGATTGCCCTATCATAGAAGGTTAATAGTGCAGTTTACTCGCCATTCCACGCGCTTTAAGATGCCGCCTAGGCCAGTACGCTATCTGAAATAGGAGCGACATAAATTGAAAGAATGTGATAGAATTTCGCTGAATCCTTAAATTAACCTTAATATAAAATGATCTAATCGGGTCTCTGTTCGCCCTACCCTAGAAGTTTAATAGTGCATTTTACTCGCCATTTCATGCGCTCTGAGATGCCGCTTAGCCCTATTCGCTATCTGAAATAGGAGCGACGTAAATTGAACAATTGTGATAGAATTCCCTGAATTCTTAAATTATCCATAATATAAAATGATCTAATCGGGTGTCTGTTTGCCCTACCCTAGAAGTTTAATAGTGCATTTTACTCGCCATTTCATGCGCTCTGAGATGCCGCTTAGCCCTATTCGCTATCTGAAATAGGAGCGACGTAAATTGAACAATTGTGATAGAATTCCCTGAATTCTTAAATTATCCATAATATAAAATGATCTAATCGGGTGTCTGTTTGCCCTACCCTAGAAATTTAATAGTGCATTTCACTCGCCATTTCATGCGCGTTGAGATGCCGCTTAGCCCAATGCGCTATCTGAAATAGGAGCGACGTAAATTGAACAAATGTGATAGAATTTTGCTGAATTGTTATATTAACCAAAATATAAAATGATCTAATCGGGTCTCTGATTGCCCTATCATAGAAGTTTAATAGTGCACTTTAATCGCCATTCCACGCGCTTTAAGATGCCGCCTAGCCCAGTACGCTATCTGAAATAGGAGCGACGTAAATTGAACAAATGTGATAGAATTACGCTGAATTCTCATTTTAATCGTAATATAAAATGATCTAATCGGGTCTCTGTTCGCCTTACCCTAGAAGTTTAATAGTGCATTTCACTCGACATTTCATGCGCTTTGAGATGCCGCTTAGGTCAATACGCTATCTGAAATAGGAGCGATGTAAATTGAACAAGTGTGATAGAATTTCGCTGAATTCTTATATTAACCTTAATGTTAAATGATCTAATCGGGTCTC
The DNA here is from genome assembly GCA_916610135.2 of Macropis europaea. Taxonomy (NCBI): domain Eukaryota; kingdom Metazoa; phylum Arthropoda; class Insecta; order Hymenoptera; family Melittidae; genus Macropis; species Macropis europaea. The sequence continues at coordinate 35,669,248 of OU744346.1, forward strand.
TGTTCGCACTACCCTAGAAGTTTAATAGTGCATTTCACTCGTCATTTCATGCGCTTTGAGATGCCGCTTAGCCCAATAAGCTATCTGAAATAGGAGCGACGTAACTTGAACAAATGCGATAGAATTTCGCTGAATTCTTATATTAACCAATATATAAAATGATCTAATCGGGTCTCTGATTGCCCTTTCATAGAAGGTTAATAGTGCATTTTACTCGCCATTTCATGCGCTTTGAAATGCCGCTTAGCCCAATACGCTAAATGAAATAGGAGCGACGTAAATTGAACAAATGTGATAGAATTTTGCTTAATTATTAAATTAAGCATAATATAAAATGACCTAACCGGGTCTCTGTTCGCCCTACCCTAGAAGTCTAATACTGCATTTTACTCGTCGTTTCATGCGGTTTGAGATGCCGCTTAGCCCAATACGCTATCTGAAATAGGAGCGACGTAAATTGAACAAATGTGATAGAATTTCGCTGAATTCTTAAATTAACCATAATATAACACGATCTAATCGGGTCTCTGTTTGCCCTACCCTAGAAGTTTAATAGTGCATTTTACTCGACGTTTCATGCGGTTTGAGATGCCGCTTAGCCCAATACGCTATCTGAAATAGGAGCGACGTAAATTGAACAAATGTGATAGAATTACGCTGAATTCTTATATTAACCGTAATATAAAATGATCTAATCGGGCTTCTGATTGCCCTATCCTAGAA
>OU744346.1:35670170-35746094 GCA_916610135.2 Macropis europaea
AATTCTATCACATTTGTTCAATTTACGTCGCTCCTATTTCAGATAGCGAATAGGGCTAAGCGGCATCTCAAAGCGCATGAAATATCGAGTGAAATGAACTATTAAACTTCTAGAGTAGGGCGAACAGAGACCCGATTAGATCATTTTACATTATGGTTAATATAAGAATTCAGCGTAATTCTATCACATTTGTACAACTTACGTCGCTCCTATTTCAGATAGCGTATTGGGCTAAGCGGCATCTCAAAGCGCATGAAATGGCGAATAAAATGCACTATTAAACATCCTAGGCTAGGGCGAACAGAGACCCGATTAGACATTTTACATGATGGTTAATAAAAGAATTCAGCGAAATACTATCACGTTTGTTCAATTTACGTCGCTCCTATTTCAGATAGCGTACTGGGCTAGGCGGCATCTTAAAGCGCGCGAATGGCGAGTAAATGCACTATTAAACTTCTATGAAAGGGCAATCAGAGACCCGATTAGATCATTTTATATTTTGGTTAATTTAAGAATTCAGCGAAATTCTATCACATTTGTTCAATTTACGTCGCTCCTATTTCAGATAGCTTATTGGGCTAATCGGCATCTCAAAGCGGATGAAATGACGAGTAAAATGCACTATTAAACTTCCGGGGTAGGGAAAACAGAGACCCGATTAGATCATTTATATTATGGTTAATTTAAGGATTCAGCGAAATTCTATCACATTTGTTCAATTTACGTCGCTCCTATTTCAGATAGCGTATTGGGCTATGCGGCATCTCAAAGCGCATGAAATGGCGAGTAAAATGCACTATTAAACTTCTAGGGTAAGGCAAACAAATACCCGATTAGATCATTTTATATTACGGTTAATATAAGAATTCAGCGTAATTCTATCAGATTTGTTCAACTTACGTCGCTCCTATTTCAGATAGCGTATTGGGCTAAGCGGCATCTCAAAGCGCATGAATGGCGAATAAAATGCACTATTAAACTTCTAGGGTAGGGCAAACAGAGACCCGATTAGATCACTTTATATTACGGATAATATAAGTATTCAGCGTAATTCTATCACATTTGTTCAATTTACGTCGCTCCTATTTCATATAGCGTATTGGGCTAAGCGGCATCTCAAAGCGCATGAAATGGCGAGTAAAATGCACTATTAAACTTGTAGGATATGGCAAACAGAGACCCGATTAGATCATTTTATATTACGGTTAATATAAGAATTCAGCGTAATTCTATCACATTTGTTCAATTTACGTCGCTCATATTTCAGATAGCGTACTGGGCTAGGCGGCATCTTAAAGCGCGTGGAATGGCGAGTAAAATGCACTATTAAACTTCTATGATAGGGCAATCAGAGACCCGATTAGATCATTTTATATTTTGGTTAATATAAGAATTCAGCGAAATTCTATCACATTTGTTCAATTTACGTCGCTCCTATTTCAGATAGCTTATTGGGCTAATCGGCATCTCAAAGCGCATGAAATGACGAGTGAAATGCACTATTATACTTCTAGGGTAGGGCAAACAGAGACCCGATTAGATCATTTTATATTATGGTTAATTTAAGAATTCAGCGAAATTCTATCACATTTGTTCAATTACGTCGTTCCTATTTCAGATAGCGTACTGGGCTAAGCGGCATCTCAAAGCGCATGAAATGATGCGTGAAATGCACTATTGAACTTCTATGATAGGGCAAACAGAGACCCGATTAGATCATTTTATATTATGGTTAATTTAAGAATTCAGCGAAATTCTATCACATTTGTTCAATTTACGTCGCTCCTATTTCAGATAGTGTATCGGCCTAAGCGCATCTCAAGCGCATGAAACGTCGAATAAAATGCACTATTAAATTTCTAGGGTAGGGCAAACAGAGACCCGATTAGATCATTTTACATTATGGTTAATATAAGAATTCAGCGAAATTCTATCACATTTTTCCAATTTACGTCGCTCCTATTTCAGATAGCCTCCTGGGCTAGGCGGCATCTTAAAGCGCGTGGATTGGCGAGTAAAATGCACTATTAAACTTCTATGATAGGGTAATCAGAGACGCGATTAGATCATTTTATATTTTGGTTAATATGAGAATTCAGCAAAATTCTATCACATTTGTTCAATTTACGTCGCTCCTATTTCAGATAGCGAATAGGGCTAAGCGGCATCTCAAAGCGCATGAAATATCGAGTGAAATGCACTATTAAACTTCTAGAGTAGGGCAAACAGAGACCCGATTAGATCATTTTATATTATGGTTAATATAAGAATTCAGCGAAATTCTATCACATTTGTTCAATTTACGTCGCTCCTATTTCAGATAGTGTATTGGCCTAAGCGGCATCTCAAAGCGCATGAAACGTCGAATAAAATGCACTATTAAATTTCTAGGGTAGGGCAAACAGAGACCCGATTAGATCATTTTATATTATGGTTAATTTAAGAATACAGCGAAATTCTATCACATTTGTTCAATTTACGTCGTTCCTATTTCAGATACCGTATTGGGCTAAGCGGCACCTCAAAGCGCATGAAACGGCGAGTAAAATGCATTATTAAACTTCTAGGGTACGGCAAACAGAGACCCGAGTAGATCATTTACATTATGGTTAATATAAGAATACAGCGAAATTCTATCACATTTGTTCAATTTACGTCGCTCCTATTCAGATAGCGTATTGGGCTAAGCGGCATCTCAAAGCGCAATGAAATGGCGAGTAAAATGCACTATTACACTTCTAGGGTAGGGCGAACAGAGACCCGATTAGATCATTTTATATTACGGTTAATATAAGAATTCAGCGTAATTCTATAACATTTGTTCAATTTACGTCGCTCCTATTTCAGATAGCCTACTGGGCTAGGTGGCATCTTAAAGCGCGTGGAATGGCGAGTAAAATGAACTATTAACCTTCTATGATAGGGCTTATATTTTGGTTAATATAAGAAATCAGCGAAATTCTATCACATTTGTTCAATTTACGTCGCTCCTATTTCAGATAGCGAATAGGGCTAAGCGGCATCTCAAAGCGCATGAAATATCGAGTGAAATGCACTATTAAACTTCTAGAGTAGGGCGAACAGAGACCCGAGTAGATCATTTTACATTATGGTTAATATAAGAATTCAGCGAAATTCTATCACATTTGTTCAATTTACGTCGCTCCTATTTCAGATAGCCTACTGGGCTAGGTGGCATCTTAAAGCGCGTGGAATGGCGAGTAAAATGAACTATTAACCTTCTATGATAGGGCAATCAGAGACCCGATTAGATCATTTTATATTTTGGTTAATATAAGAAATCAGCGAAATTCTATCACATTTGTTCAATTTACGTCGCTCCTATTTCAGATAGGGAATAGGGCTAAGCGGCATCTCAAAGCGCACGAAATATCGAGTGTAATGCATTATTAAACTTCTAGAGTAGGGCGAACAGAGACCCGAGTAGATCATTGTACATTATGGTTAATATAAGAATTCAGCGAAATTCTATCACATTTGTTCAATTTACGTCGCTCCTATTTCAGATAGCCCATTGGGCTAAGCGGCATCTCAAAACGCATGAAATGGCGAGTAAAATGCACTATTAAACTTCTAGGGTAGGGCAAACAGAGACCCGATTAGATCACTTTATATTACGGTTAATATAAGAATTCAGCGTAATTCTATCACATTTGTTCAATTTAAGTCGCTCCTATTTCAGATAGCGTATTGGGCTAAGCGGCATCTCGAAGCGCACGAAATGGCGAGTAAAATGCACTATTATACTTCTAGGGTAGGGCAAACAGACACCCGATTAGATCATTTTCTGTTATGGATAATTTAAGAATTCAGCGTAATTCTATCACATTTGTTCAATTTACGTCGCTCCTATTTCATATAGCGTATTGGGCTAAGCGGCATCTCAAAGCGCATGAAATGATGAGTGAAATGCACTATTGAACTTCTATGATAGGGCAAACAGAGACCCGATTAGATCATTTTATATTATGGTTAATTTAAGAATTCAGCGAAATTCTATCACATTTGTTCAATTTACGTCGCTGCTATTTCAGATAGTGTATTGGCCTAAGCGGCATCTCAAGCGCATGAAACGTCGAATAAAATGCACTATTAAATTTCTAGGGTAGGGCAAACAGAGACCCGATTAGATCATTTTACATTATGGTTAATATAAGAATTCAGCGAAATTCTATCACATTTTTCCAATTTACGTCGCTCCTATTTCAGATAGCCTACTGGGCTAGGTGGCATCTTAAAGCGCGTGGAATGGCGAGTAAAATGAACTATTAACCTTCTATGATAGGGCAATCAGAGACCTGATTAAATCATTTTATATTTTGGTTAATATAAGAAATCAGCGAAGTTCTATCACATTTGTTCAATTTACGTCGCTCCTATTTCAGATAGCGAATAGGGCTAAGCGGCATCTCAAAGCGCATGAAATATCGAGTGAAATGCACTATTAAACTTCTAGAGTAGGGCGAACAGAGACCCGAGTAGATCATTTTACATTATGGTTAATATAAGAATTCAGCGAAATTCTATCACATTTGTTCAATTTACGTCGCTCCTGTTTCAGATAGCCTACTGGGCTAGGTGGCATCTTAAAGCGCGTGGAATGGCGAGTAAAATGAACTATTAACCTTCTACGATAGGGCAATCAGAGACCCGATTAGATCATTTTATATTTTTGTTAATATAAGAAAGCAGCGAAATTCTATCACATTTGTTCAATTTACGTCGCTCCTATTTCAGATAGCGAATAGGGCTAAGCGGCATCTCAAAGCGCATGAAATATCGAGTGAAATGAACTATTAAACTTCTAGAGTAGGGCGAACAGAGACCCGAGTAGATCATTTTACATTATGGTTAATATAAGAATTCAGCGTAATTCTATCACATTTGTACAACTTACGTCGCTCCTATTTCAGATAGCGTATTGGGCTAAGCGGCATCTCAAAGCGCATGAAATGGCGAATAAAATGCACTATTAAACTCCTAGGCTAGGGCGAACAGAGACCCGATTAGACCATTTTACATGATGGTTAATAAAAGAATTCAGCGAAATACTATCACGTTTGTTCAATTTACGTCGCTCCTATTTCAGATAGCGTACTGGGCTAGGCGGCATCTTAAAGCGCGCGGAATGGCGAGTAAAATGCACTATTAAACTTCTATGAAAGGGCAATCAGAGACCCGATTAGATCATTTTATATTTTGGTTAATTTAAGAATTCAGCGAAATTCTATCACATTTGTTCAATTTACGTCGCTCCTATTTCAGATAGCTTATTGGGCTAATCGGCATCTCAAAGCGGATGAAATGACGAGTAAAATGCACTATTAAACTTCCGGGGTAGGGAAAACAGAGACCCGATTAGATCATTTTATATTATGGTTAATTTAAGGATTCAGCGAAATTCTATCACATTTGTTCAATTTACGTCGCTCCTATTTCAGATAGCGTATTGGGCTATGCGGCATCTCAAAGCGCATGAAATGGCGAGTAAAATGCACTATTAAACTTCTAGGGTAAGGCAAACAAATACCCGATTAGATCATTTTATATTACGGTTAATATAAGAATTCAGCGTAATTCTATCAGATTTGTTCAACTTACGTCGCTCCTATTTCAGATAGCGTATTGGGCTAAGCGGCATCTCAAAGCGCATGAAATGGCGAATAAAATGCACTATTAAACTTCTAGGGTAGGGCAAACAGAGACCCGATTAGATCACTTTATATTACGGATAATATAAGTATTCAGCGTAATTCTATCACATTTGTTCAATTTACGTCGCTCCTATTTCATCTAGCGTATTGGGCTAAGCGGCATCTCAAAGCGCATGAAATGGCGAGTAAAATGCACTATTAAACTTGTAGGATATGGCAAACAGAGACCCGATTAGATCATTTTATATTACGGTTAATATAAGAATTCAGCGTAATTCTATCACATTTGTTCAATTTACGTCGCTCATATTTCAGATAGCGTACTGGGCTAGGCGGCATCTTAAAGCGCGTGGAATGGCGAGTAAAATGCACTATTAAACTTCTATGATAGGGCAATCAGAGACCCGATTAGATCATTTTATATTTTGGTTAATATAAGAATTCAGCGAAATTCTATCACATTTGTTCAATTTACGTCGCTCCTATTTCAGATAGCTTATTGGGCTAATCGGCATCTCAAAGCGCATGAAATGACGAGTGAAATGCACTATTATACTTCTAGGGTAGGGCAAACAGAGACCCGATTAGATCATTTTATATTATGGTTAATTTAAGAATTCAGCGAAATTCTATCACATTTGTTCAATTTACGTCGTTCCTATTTCAGATAGCGTACTGGGCTAAGCGGCATCTCAAAGCGCATGAAATGATGCGTGAAATGCACTATTGAACTTCTATGATAGGGCAAACAGAGACCCGATTAGATCATTTTATATTATGGTTAATTTAAGAATTCAGCGAAATTCTATCACATTTGTTCAATTTACGTCGCTGCTATTTCAGATAGTGTATCGGCCTAAGCGGCATCTCAAGCGCATGAAACGTCGAATAAAATGCACTATTAAATTTCTAGGGTAGGGCAAACAGAGACCCGATTAGATCATTTTACATTATGGTTAATATAAGAATTCAGCGAAATTCTATCACATTTTTCCAATTTACGTCGCTCCTATTTCAGATAGCCTCCTGGGCTAGGCGGCATCTTAAAGCGCGTGGATTGGCGAGTAAAATGCACTATTAAACTTCTATGATAGGGTAATCAGAGACGCGATTAGATCATTTTATATTTTGGTTAATATGAGAATTCAGCAAAATTCTATCACATTTGTTCAATTTACGTCGCTCCTATTTCAGATAGCGAATAGGGCTAAGCGGCATCTCAAAGCGCATGAAATATCGAGTGAAATGCACTATTAAACTTCTAGAGTAGGGCAAACAGAGACCCGATTAGATTATTTTATATTATGGATAATATAAGAATTCAGCGAAATTCTATCACATTTGTTCAATTTACGTCGCTCCTATTTCAGATAGTGTATTGGCCTAAGCGGCATCTCAAGCGCATGAAACGTCGAATAAAATGCACTATTAAATTTCTAGGGTAGGGCAAACAGAGACCCGATTAGATCATTTTATATTATGGTTAATTTAAGAATACAGCGAAATTCTATCACATTTGTTCAATTTACGTCCTTCCTATTTCAGATACCGTATTGGGCTAAGCGGCACCTCAAAGCGCATGAAACGGCGAGTAAAATGCATTATTAAACTTCTAGGGTACGGCAAACAGAGACCCGAGTAGATCATTTTACATTATGGTTAATATAAGAATACAGCGAAATTCTATCACATTTGTTCAATTTACGTCGCTCCTATTTCAGATAGCGTATTGGGCTAAGCGGCATCTCAAAGCGCATGAAATGGCGAGTAAAATGCACTATTACACTTCTAGGGCAGGGCGAACAGAGACCCGATTAGATCATTTTATATTACGGTTAATATAAGAATTCAGCGTAATTCTATAACATTTGTTCAATTTACGTCGCTCCTATTTCAGATAGCCTACTGGGCTAGGTGGCACCTTAAAGCGCGTGGAATGGCGAGTAAAATGAACTATTAACCTTCTATGATAGGGCAATCAGAGACCTGATTAAATCATTTTATATTTTGGTTAATATAAGAAATCAGCGAAGTTCTATCACATTTGTTCAATTTACGTCGCTCCTATTTCAGATAGCGAATAGGGCTAAGCGGCATCTCAAAGCGCATGAAATATCGAGTGAAATGCACTGTTAAACTTCTAGAGTAGGGCGAACAGAGATCCGATTAGATCATTTTATATTATGGTTAATTTAAGAATTCAGCGAAATTCTATCACATTTGTTCAATTTACGTCGTTCCTATTACAGATAGCGTACTGGGCTAAGCGGCATCTCAAAGCGCATGAAATGATGAGTGAAATGCACTATTGAACTTTTATGATAGGGCAATCAGAGACCCGATTAGATCATTTTATATTATGGTTAATTCAAGAATTCAGCGAAATTCTATCACATTTGTTCAATTTACGTGGCTCCTATTTCAGATAGCGTATTGGGCTTAGCGGCATCTCAAAGCGCATGAAATGACGAGTAAAATGCACTATTAAATTTCGAGGGTAGGGCAAACACAGACCCGATTAGATCATTTTATATTATGGTTAATTTAAGAATTCAGCGAAATTCTATCACATTTGTTCAATTAACGTCGCTCCTATTTCAGATAGCGTACTGGGCTAGGCGGCATCTTAAAGCGCGTGGAATGGCGAGTAAAATGCACTATTAAATTTCTAGGGCATGGCAAACAGATACCCGATTAGATCATTTTATATTATGGATAATTTAAGAATTCAGCGAAATTCTATCACATTTGTTCAATTTACGTCGCTCCTATTTCAGATAGCGTATTGGGCTAAGCGGCATCACAAAGCGCATGAAATGGCGAGTAAAATGCACTATTAAACTTCTTGGATAAGGCAAACGGAGACCCGATTAGATAATTTTATATTACTGTTAATATAAGAATTCAGCGTAATTCTATCACATTTGTTCAATTTACGTCGCTCATATTTCAGATAGCGTACTGGGCTAGGCGGCATCTTAAAGCGCGTGGAATGGCGAGTAAAATGCACTATTAAACTTCTATGATAGGGCAATCAGAGACCCGATTAGATCATTTTATATTTTGGTTAATATAAGAATTCAGCGAAATTTTATCACATTTGTTCAATTTACGTCGCTCCTATTTCAGATAGCTTATTGGGCTAATCGGCATCTCAAAGCGCATGAAATGACGAGTGAAATGCGCTATTATACTTCTAGGGTAGGGCAAACAGAGACCCGATTAGATCATTTTATATTACGGTTAATATAAGAATTCAGCGTAATTCTATCACATTTGTTCAATTTACGTCGCTCCTATTTCAGATAGCCTACTGGGCTAGGCGGCATCTTAAAGCGCGTGGAATGGCGAGTAAAATGCACTATTAAACTTCTATGATAGGGTAATCAGAGACGCGATTAGATCATTTTATATTTTGGTTAATATGAGAATTCAGCAAAATTCTATCACATTTGTTCAATTTACGTCGCTCCTATTTCAGATAGCCTACTGGGCTAGGCGGCATCTTAAAGCGCGTGGAATGGCGAGTAAAATTAACTATTAACCTTCTATGATAGGGCAATCAGAGACCCGATTAGATCATTTTATATTTTGCTTAATATAAGAATTAAGCGAAATTCTATCACATTTGTTCAATTTACGTCGCTCCTATTTCAGATAGCCTATTGGGCTAAGCGGCATCTCAAAACGCATGAAATGGCGAGTAAAATGCACTATTAAACTTCTATGATAGGGCAATCAGAGACCCGACTAGATCATTTTATATTTTGGTTAATATAAGAATTCAGCGAAATTCTATCACATTTGTTCAATTTACGTCGCTCCTATTTCAGATAGCCTACTGGGCTAGGTCGCATCTTAAAGCGCGTGGAATGGCGAGTAAAATTAACTATTAACCTTCTATGATAGGGCAATCAGAGACCCGATTAGATCATTTTATATTTTGCTTAATATAAGAATTAAGCGAAATTCTATCACATTTGTTCAATTTACGTCGCTCCTATTTCAGATAGCGTATTGGGCTAAGCGGCATCTCAAAGCGCATGAAATGGCGAATAAAATGCACTATTAAACTCCTAGGCTAGGGCGAACAGAGACCCGATTAGACCATTTTACATGATGGTTAATAAAAGAATTCAGCGAAATACTATCACATTTGTTCAATTTACGTCGCTCCTATTTCAGATAGCGTACTGGGCTAGGCGGCATCTTAAAGCGCGCGGGATGGCGAGTAAAATGCACTATTAAACTTCTATGAAAGGGCAATCAGAGACCCGATTAGATCATTTTATATTTTGGTTAATTTAAGAATTCAGCGAAATTCTATCACATTTGTTCAATTTACGTCGCTCCTATTTCAGATAGCTTATTGGGCTAATCGGCATCTCAAAGCGCATGAAATGACGAGTAAAATGCACTATTAAACTTCCGGGGTAGGGAAAACAGAGACCCGATTAGATCATTTTATATTATGGTTAATTTAAGAATTCAGCGAAATTCTATCACATTTGTTCAATTTACGTCGCTCCTATTTCAGATAGCGTATTGGGCTATGCGGCATCTCAAAGCGCATGAAATGGCGAGTAAAATGCACTATTAAACTTCTAGGGTAAGGCAAACAGATACCCGATTAGATCATTTTATATTACGGTTAATATAAGAATTCAGCGTAATTCTGTCAGATTTGTTCAACTTACGTCGCTCCTATTTCAGATAGCGTATTGGGCTAAGCGGCATCTCAAAGCGCATGAAATGGCGAATAAAATGCACTGTTAAACTTCTAGGGTAGGGCAAACAGAGACCCGATTAGATCACTTTATATTATGGTTAATATAAGTATTCAGCGTAATTCTATCACATTTGTTCAATTTACGTCGCTCCTATTTCATATAGCGTATTGGGCTAAGCGGCATCTCAAAGCGCATGAAATGGCGAGTGAAATGCACTATTAAACTTCTAGGATATGGCAAACAGAGACCCGATTAGATCATTTTATATTACGGTTAATATAAGAATTCAGCGTAATTCTATCACATTTGTTCAATTTACGTCGCTCATATTTCAGATAGCGTACTGGGCTAGGCGGCATCTTAAAGCGCGTGGAATGGCGAGTAAAACGCACTATTAAACTTCTATGATAGGGCAATCAGAGACCCGATTAGATCATTTTATATTTTGGTTAATATAAGAATTCAGCGAAATTCTATCACATTTGTTCAATTTACGTCGCTCCTATTTCAGATAGCTTATTGGGCTAATCGGCATCTCAAAGCGCATGAAATGACGAGTGAAATGCACTATTATACTTCTAGGGTAGGGCAAACAGAGACCCGATTAGATCATTTTATATTATGGTTAATTTAAGAATTCAGCGAAATTCTATCACATTTGTTCAATTTACGTCGTTCCTATTTCAGATAGCGTACTGGGCTAAGCGGCATCTCAAAGCGCATGAAATGATGAGTGACATGCACTATTGAACTTCTATGATAGGGCAAACAGAGACCCGATTAGATCATTTTATATTATGGTTAATTTAAGAATTCAGCGAAATTCTATCACATTTGTTCAATTTACGTCGCTCCTATTTCAGATAGCGTATTGGGCTTAGCGGCATCTCAAAGCGCATGAAATGACGAGTAAAATGCACTATTAAATTTCGAGGGTAGGGCAAACACAGACCCGATTAGATCATTTTATATTATGGTTAATTTAAGAATTCAGCGAAATTCTATCACATTTGTTCAATTAACGTCGCTCCTATTTCAGATAGCGTATTGGGATAAGCGGCATCTCAAAGCGCATGAAATGGCGAGTAAAATGCACTATTAAACTTCTAGGCTAGAGCGAACAGAGACCCGATTAGATCATTTTACATTATGGTTAATAAAAGAATTCAGCGAAATTCTATCACATTTGTTCAATTTACGTCGCTCATATTTCAGATAGCGTACTGGGCTAGGCGGCATCTTAAAGCGCGTGGAATGGCGAGTAAAATGCACTATTAAACTTCTATGATAGGGCAATCAGAGACCCGATTAGATCATTTTATATTTTGGTTAATATAAGAATTCAGCGAAATTCTATCACATTTGTTCAATTTACGTCGCTCCTATTTCAGATAGCTTATTGGGCTAATCGGCATCTCAAAGCGCATGAAATGGCGAGTAAAATGCACTATTAAACTTCTAGGGTAAGGCAAACAGATACCCGATTAGATCATTTTATATTACGGTTAATATAAGAATTCAGCGTAATTCTGTCAGATTTGTTCAACTTACGTCGCTCCTATTTCAGATAGCGTATTGGGCTAAGCGGCATCTCAAAGCGCATGAAATGGCGAATAAAATGCACTGTTAAACTTCTAGGGTAGGGCAAACAGAGACCCGATTAGATCACTTTATATTATGGTTAATATAAGTATTCAGCGTAATTCTATCACATTTGTTCAATTTACGTCGCTCCTATTTCATATAGCGTATTGGGCTAAGCGGCATCTCAAAGCGCATGAAATGGCGAGTAAAATGCACTATTAAACTTCTAGGATATGGCAAACAGAGACCCGATTAGATCATTTTATATTACGGTTAATATAAGAATTCAGCGTAATTCTATCACATTTGTTCAATTTACGTCGCTCATATTTCAGATAGCGTACTGGGCTAGGCGGCATCTTAAAGCGCGTGGAATGGCGAGTAAAACGCACTATTAAACTTCTATGATAGGGCAATCAGAGACCCGATTAGATCATTTTATATTTTGGTTAATATAAGAATTCAGCGAAATTCTATCACATTTGTTCAATTTACGTCGCTCCTATTTCAGATAGCTTATTGGGCTAATCGGCATCTCAAAGCGCATGAAATGACGAGTGAAATGCACTATTATACTTCTAGGGTAGGGCAAACAGAGACCCGATTAGATCATTTTATATTATGGTTAATTTAAGAATTCAGCGAAATTCTATCACATTTGTTCAATTTACGTCGTTCCTATTTCAGATAGCGTACTGGGCTAAGCGGCATCTCAAAGCGCATGAAATGATGAGTGACATGCACTATTGAACTTCTATGATAGGGCAAACAGAGACCCGATTAGATCATTTTATATTATGGTTAATTTAAGAATTCAGCGAAATTCTATCACATTTGTTCAATTTACGTCGCTCCTATTTCAGATAGCGTATTGGGCTTAGCGGCATCTCAAAGCGCATGAAATGACGAGTAAAATGCACTATTAAATTTCGAGGGTAGGGCAAACACAGACCCGATTAGATCATTTTATATTATGGTTAATTTAAGAATTCAGCGAAATTCTATCACATTTGTTCAATTAACGTCGCTCCTATTTCAGATAGCGTATTGGGATAAGCGGCATCTCAAAGCGCATGAAATGGCGAGTAAAATGCACTATTAAACTTCTAGGCTAGAGCGAACAGAGACCCGATTAGATCATTTTACATTATGGTTAATAAAAGAATTCAGCGAAATTCTATCACATTTGTTCAATTTACGTCGCTCATATTTCAGATAGCGTACTGGGCTAGGCGGCATCTTAAAGCGCGTGGAATGGCGAGTAAAATGCACTATTAAACTTCTATGATAGGGCAATCAGAGACCCGATTAGATCATTTTATATTTTGGTTAATATAAGAATTCAGCGAAATTCTATCACATTTGTTCAATTTACGTCGCTCCTATTTCAGATAGCTTATTGGGCTAATCGGCATCTCAAAGCGCATGAAATGACGAGTGAAATGCGCTATTATACTTCTAGGGTAGGGCAAACAGAGACCCGATTAGATCATTTTACATTATGGTTAATATAAGAATTCAGCGAAATTCTATCACATTTGTTCAATTTACGTCGCTCCTATTTCAGATAGCGTATTGGGCTAAGCGGCATCTCAAAGCGCATGAAATGGCGAGTAAAATGCACTATTACACTTCTAGGGCAGGGCGAACAGAGACCCGATTAGATCATTTTATATTACGGTTAATATAAGAATTCAGCGTAATTCTATAACATTTGTTCAATTTACGTCGCTCCTATTTCAGATAGCCTACTGGGCTAGGTGGCATCTTAAAGCGCGTGGAATGGCGAGTAAAATGAACTATTAACCTTCTATGATAGGGCAATCAGAGACCTGATTAAATCATTTTATATTTTGGTTAATATAAGAAATCAGCGAAGTTCTATCACATTTGTTCAATTTACGTCGCTCCTATTTCAGATAGCGAATAGGGCTAAGCGGCATCTCAAAGCGCATGAAATATCGAGTGAAATGCACTATTAAACTTCTAGAGTAGGGCGAACAGAGACCCGAGTAGATCATTTTACATTATGGTTAATATAAGAATTCAGCGTAATTCTATCACATTTGTACAACTTACGTCGCTCCTATTTCAGATAGCGTATTGGGCTAAGCGGCATCTCAAAGCGCATGAAATGGCGAATAAAATGCACTATTAAACTCCTAGGCTAGGGCGAACAGAGACCCGATTAGACCATTTTACATGATGGTTAATAAAAGAATTCAGCGAAATACTATCACATTTGTTCAATTTACGTCGCTCCTATTTCAGATAGCGTACTGGGCTAGGCGGCATCTTAAAGCGCGCGGAATGGCGAGTAAAATGCACTATTAAACTTCTATGAAAGGGCAATCAGAGACCCGATTAGATCATTTTATATTTTGGTTAATTTAAGAATTCAGCGAAATTCTATCACATTTGTTCAATTTACGTCGCTCCTATTTCAGATAGCTTATTGGGCTAATCGGCATCTCAAAGCGCATGAAATGACGAGTAAAATGCACTATTAAACTTCCGGGGTAGGGAAAACAGAGACCCGATTAGATCATTTTATATTATGGTTAATTTAAGAATTCAGCGAAATTCTATCACATTTGTTCAATTTACGTCGCTCCTATTTCAGATAGCGTATTGGGCTATGCGGCATCTCAAAGCGCATGAAATGGCGAGTAAAATGCACTATTAAACTTCTAGGGTAAGGCAAACAGATACCCGATTAGATCATTTTATATTACGGTTAATATAAGTATTCAGCGTAATTCTATCACATTTGTTCAATTTACGTCGCTCCTATTTCATATAGCGTATTGGGCTAAGCGGCATCTCAAAGCGCATGAAATGGCGAGTAAAATGCACTATTAAACTTCTAGGATATGGCAAACAGAGACCCGATTAGATCATTTTATATTACGGTTAATATAAGAATTCAGCGTAATTCTATCACATTTGTTCAATTTACGTCGCTCATATTTCAGATAGCGTACTGGGCTAGGCGGCATCTTAAAGCGCGTGGAATGGCGAGTAAAATGCACTATTAAACTTCTATGATAGGGCAATCAGAGACCCGATTAGATCATTTTATATTTTGGTTAAAATAAAAATTCAGCGAAATTCTATCACATTTGTTCAATTTACGTCGCTGCTATTTCAGATAGTGTATTGGCCTAAGCGGCATCTCAAGCGCATGAAACGTCGAATAAAATGCACTATTAAATTTCTAGGGTAGGGCAAACAGAGACCCGATTAGATCATTTTACATTATGGTTAATATAAGAATTCAGCGAAATTCTATCACATTTTTCCAATTTACGTCGCTCCTATTTCAGATAGCCTCCTGGGCTAGGCGGCATCTTAAAGCGCGTGGATTGGCGAGTAAAATGCACTATTAAACTTCTATGATAGGGTAATCAGAGACGCGATTAGATCATTTTATATTTTGGTTAATATGAGAATTCAGCAAAATTCTATCACATTTGTTCAATTTACGTCGCTCCTATTTCAGATAGCGAATAGGGCTAAGCGGCATCTCAAAGCGCATGAAATATCGAGTGAAATGCACTATTAAACTTCTAGAGTAGGGCAAACAGAGACCCGATTAGATTATTTTATATTATGGATAATTTAAGAATTCAGCGAAATTCTATCACATTTGTTCAATTTACGTCGCTCCTATTTCAGATAGTGTATTGGCCTAAGCGGCATCTCAAGCGCATGAAACGTCGAATAAAATGCACTATTAAATTTCTAGGGTAGGGCAAACAGAGACCCGATTAGATCATTTTATATTATGGTTAATTTAAGAATACAGCGAAATTCTATCACATTTGTTCAATTTACGTCCTTCCTATTTCAGATACCGTATTGGGCTAAGCGGCACCTCAAAGCGCATGAAACGGCGAATAAAATGCATTATCAAACTTCTAGGGTACGGCAAACAGAGACCCGAGTAGATCATTTTACATTATGGTTAATATAAGAATTCAGCGAAATTCTATCACATTTGTTCAATTTACGTCGCTCCTATTTCAGATAGCGTATTGGGCTAAGCGGCATCTCAAAGCGCATGAAATGGCGAGTAAAATGCACTATTACACTTCTAGGGCAGGGCGAACAGAGACCCGATTAGATCATTTTATATTACGGTTAATATAAGAATTCAGCGTAATTCTATAACATTTGTTCAATTTACGTCGCTCCTATTTCAGATAGCCTACTGGGCTAGGTGGCATCTTAAAGCGCGTGGAATGGCGAGTAAAATGAACTATTAACCTTTTATGATAGGGCAATCAGAGACCTGATTAAATCATTTTATATTTTGGTTAATATGAGAAATCAGCGAAGTTCTATCACATTTGTTCAATTTACGTCGCTCCTATTTCAGATAGCGAATAGGGCTAAGCGGCATCTCAAAGCGCATGAAATATCGAGTGAAATGCACTATTAAACTTCTAGAGTAGGGCGAACAGAGACCCGAGTAGATCATTTTACATTATGGTTAATATAAGAATTCAGCGAAATTCTATCACATTTGTTCAATTTACGTCGCTCCTGTTTCAGATAGCCTACTGGGCTAGGTGGCATCTTAAAGCGCGTGGAATGGCGAGTAAAATGAACTATTAACCTTCTACGATAGGGCAATCAGAGACCAGATTAGATCATTTTATATTTTTGTTAATATAAGAAATCAGCGAAATTCTATCACATTTGTTCAATTTACGTCGCTCCTACTTCAGATAGCGAATAGGGCTAAGCGGCATCTCAAAGCGCATGAAATATCGAGTGAAATGAACTATTAAACTTCTAGAGTAGGGCGAACAGAGACCCGAGTAGATCATTTTACATTATGGTTAATATAAGAATTCAGCGAAATTCTATCACATTTGTTCAATTTACGTCGCTCCTATTTCAGATAGCCTATTGGGCTAAGCGGCATCTCAAAACGCATGAAATGGCGAGTAAAATGCACTATTAAACTTCTAGGGTAGGGCAAACAGAGACCCGATTAGATCACTTTATATTACGGTTAATATAAGAATTCAGCGTAATTCTATCACATTTGTTCAATTTACGTCGCTCCTATTTCAGATAGCGTATTGGGCTAAGCGGCATCTCAAAGCGCATGAAATGACGAGTGAAATGCACTATTATACTTCTAGGGTAGGGCAAACAGAGATCCGATTAGATCATTTTATATTATGGTTAATTTAAGAATTCAGCGAAATTCTATCACATTTGTTCAATTTACGTCGTTCCTATTACAGATAGCGTACTGGGCTAAGCGGCATCTCAAAGCGCATGAAATGATGAGTGAAATGCACTATTGAACTTTTATGATAGGGCAATCAGAGACCCGATTAGATCATTTTATATTATGGTTAATAAAAGAATTCAGCGAAATTCTATCACATTTGTTCAATTTACGTCGCTCATATTTCAGATAGCGTACTGGGCTAGGCGGCATCTTAAAGCGCGTGGAATGGCGAGTAAAATGCACTATTAAACTTCTATGATAGGGCAATCAGAGACCCGATTAGATCATTTTATATTTTGGTTAATATAAGAATTCAGCGAAATTCTATCACATTTGTTCAATTTACGTCGCTCCTATTTCAGATAGCTTATTGGGCTAATCGGCATCTCAAAGCGCATGAAATGACGAGTGAAATGCGCTATTATACTTCTAGGGTAGGTCAAACAGAGACCCGATTAGATCATTTTACATTATGGTTAATATAAGAATTCAGCGAAATTCTATCACATTTGTTCAATTTACGTCGCTCCTATTTCAGATAGCGTATTGGGCTAAGCGGCATCTCAAAGCGCATGAAATGGCGAGTAAAATGCACTATTACACTTCTAGGGCAGGGCGAACAGAGACCCGATTAGATCATTTTATATTACGGTTAATATAAGAATTCAGCGTAATTCTATAACATTTGTTCAATTTACGTCGCTCCTATTTCAGATAGCCTACTGGGCTAGGTGGCATCTTAAAGCGCGTGGAATGGCGAGTAAAATGAACTATTAACCTTCTATGATAGGGCAATCAGAGACCTGATTAAATCATTTTATATTTTGGTTAATATAAGAAATCAGCGAAGTTCTATCACATTTGTTCAATTTACGTCGCTCCTATTTCAGATAGCGAATAGGGCTAAGCGGCATCTCAAAGCGCATGAAATATCGAGTGAAATGAACTATTAAACTTCTAGAGTAGGGCGAACAGAGACCCGAGTAGATCATTTTACATTATGGTTAATATAAGAATTCAGCGTAATTCTATCACATTTGTACAACTTACGTCGCTCCTATTTCAGATAGCGTATTGGGCTAAGCGGCATCTCAAAGCGCATGAAATGGCGAATAAAATGCACTATTAAACTCCTAGGCTAGGGCGAACAGAGACCCGATTAGACCATTTTACATGATGGTTAATAAAAGAATTCAGCGAAATACTATCACATTTGTTCAATTTACGTCGCTCCTATTTCAGATAGCTTATTGGGCTAATCGGCATCTCAAAGCGCATGAAATGACGAGTAAAATGCACTATTAAACTTCCGGGGTAGGGAAAACAGAGACCCGATTAGATCATTTTATATTATGGTTAATTTAAGGATTCAGCGAAATTCTATCACATTTGTTCAATTTACATCGCTCCTATTTCAGATAGCGTATTGGGCTATGCGGCATCTCAAAGCGCATGAAATGGCGAGTAAAATGCACTATTAAACTTCTAGGGTAAGGCAAACAGATACCCGATTAGATCATTTTATATTACGGTTAATATAAGTATTCAGCGTAATTCTATCACATTTGTTCAATTTACGTCGCTCCTATTTCATATAGCGTATTGGGCTAAGCGGCATCTCAAAGCGCATGAAATGGCGAGTAAAATGCACTATTAAATTTCGAGGGTAGGGCAAACACAGACCCGATTAGATCATTTTATATTATGGTTAATTTAAGAATTCAGCGAAATTCTATCACATTTGTTCAATTAACGTCGCTCCTATTTCAGATAGCGTATTGGGATAAGCGGCATCTCAAAGCGCATGAAATGGCGAGTAAAATGCACTATTAAACTTCTAGGCTAGAGCGAACAGAGACCCGATTAGATCATTTTACATTATGGTTAATAAAAGAATTCAGCGAAATTCTATCATATTTGTGCAATTTACGTCGCTCCTATTTCAGATAGCGTACTGGGCTAGGCGGCATCTTAAAGCGCGTGGAATGGCGAGTAAAATGCACTATTAAATTTCTAGGGCATGGCAAACAGATACCCGATTAGATCATTTTATATTATGGATAATTTAAGAATTCAGCGAAATTCTATCACATTTGTTCAATTTACGTCGCTCCTATTTCAGATAGCGTATTGGGCTAAGCGGCATCACAAAGCGCATGAAATGGCGAGTAAAATGCACTATTAAACTTCTTGGATAAGGCAAACGGAGACCCGATTAGATAATTTTATATTACGGTTAATATAAGAATTCAGCGTAATTCTATCACATTTGTTCAATTTACGTCGCTCATATTTCAGATAGCGTACTGGGCTAGGCGGCATCTTAAAGCGCGTGGAATGGCGAGTAAAATGCACTATTAAACTTCTATGATAGGGCAATCAGAGACCCGATTAGATCATTTTATATTTTGGTTAATATAAGAATTCAGCGAAATTTTATCACATTTGTTCAATTTACGTCGCTCCTATTTCAGATAGCTTATTGGGCTAATCGGCATCTCAAAGCGCATGAAATGACGAGTGAAATGCTCTATTATACTTCTAGGGTAGGGCAAACAGAGACCCGATTAGATCATTTTATATTACGGTTAATATAAGAATTCAGCGTAATTCTATCACATTTGTTCAATTTACGTCGCTCCTATTTCAGATAGCCTACTGGGCTAGGCGGCATCTTAAAGCGCGTGGAATGGCGAGTAAAATGCACTATTAAACTTCTATGATAGGGTAATCAGAGACGCGATTAGATCATTTTATATTTTGGTTATTATGAGAATTCAGCAAAATTCTATCACATTTGTTCAATTTACGTCGCTCCTATTTCAGATAGCCTACTGGGCTAGGTCGCATCTTAAAGCGCGTGGAATGGCGAGTAAAATTAACTATTAACCTTCTATGATAGGGCAATCAGAGACCCGATTAGATCATTTTATATTTTGCTTAATATAAGTATTAAGCGAAATTCTATCACATTTGTTCAATTTACGTCGCTCCTATTTCAGATAGCCTATTGGGCTAAGCGGCATCTCAAAACGCATGAAATGGCGAGTAAAATGCGCTAATAAACTTCTATGATAGGGCAATCAGAGACCCGATTAGATCATTTTATATTTTGGTTAATATAAGAATTCAGCGAAATTCTATCACATTTGTTCAATTTACGTCGCTCCTATTTCAGATAGCCTACTGGGCTAGGCGGCATCTTAAAGCGCGTGGAATGGCGAGTAAAATTAACTATTAACCTTCTATGATAGGGCAATCAGAGACCCGATTAGATCATTTTATATTTTGCTTAATATAAGAATTAAGCGAAATTCTATCACATTTGTTCAATTTACGTCGCTCCTATTTCAGATAGCGTATTGGGCTAAGCGGCATCTCAAAGCGCATGAAATGGCGAATAAAATGCACTATTAAACTCCTAGGCTAGGGCGAACAGAGGCCCGATTAGACCATTTTACATGATGGTTAATAAAAGAATTCAGCGAAATACTATCACATTTGTTCAATTAACGTCGCTCCTATTTCAGATAGCGTACTGGGCTAGGCGGCATCTTAAAGCGCGCGGAATGGCGAGTAAAATGCACTATTAAACTTCTATGAAAGGGCAATCAGAGACCCGATTAGATCATTTTATATTTTGGTTAATTTAAGAATTCAGCGAAATTCTATCACATTTGTTCAATTTACGTCGCTCCTATTTCAGATAGCTTATTGGGCTAATCGGCATCTCAATGCGCATGAAATGACGAGTAAAATGCACTATTAAACTTCCGGGGTAGGGAAAACAGAGACCCGATTAGATCATTTTATATTATGGTTAATTTAAGAATTCAGCGAAATTCTATCACATTTGTTCAATTTACGTCGCTCCTATTTCAGATAGCGTATTGGGCTATGCGGCATCTCAAAGCGCATGAAATGGCGAGTAAAATGCACTATTAAACTTCTAGGGTAAGGCAAACAGATACCCGATTAGATCATTTTATATTACGGTTAATATAAGAATTCAGCGTAATTCTGTCAGATTTGTTCAACTTACGTCGCTCCTATTTCAGATAGCGTATTGGGCTAAGCGGCATCTCAAAGCGCATGAAATGGCGAATAAAATGCACAATTAAACTTCTAGGGTAGGGCAAACAGAGACCCGATTAGATCATTTTACATTATGGTTAATATAAGAATTCAGCGAAATTCTATCACATTTTTCCAATTTACGTCGCTCCTATTTCAGATAGCCTCCTGGGCTAGGCGGCATCTTAAAGCGCGTGGATTGGCGAGTAAAATGCACTATTAAACTTCTATGATAGGGTAATCAGAGACGCGATTAGATCATTTTATATTTTGGTTAATATGAGAATTCAGCAAAATTCTATCACATTTGTTCAATTTACGTCGCTCCTATTTCAGATAGCGAATAGGGCTAAGCGGCATCTCAAAGCGCATGAAATATCGAGTGAAATGCACTATTAAACTTCTAGAGTAGGGCAAACAGAGACCCGATTAGATCATTTTATATTATGGATAATTTAAGAATTCAGCGAAATTCTATCACATTTGTTCAATTTACGTCGCTCCTATTTCAGATAGTGTATTGGCCTAAGCGGCATCTCAAGCGCATGAAACGTCGAATAAAATGCACTATTAAACTTCTAGGGTAGGGCAAACAGAGACCCGATTAGATCATTTTATATTATGGTTAATTTAAGAATACAGCGAAATTCTATCACATTTGTTCAATTTACGTCGTTCCTATTTCAGATAGCGTATTGGGCTAAGCGGCACCTCAAAGCGCATGATACGGCGAGTAAAATGCATTATTAAACTTCTAGGGTACGGCAAACAGAGAACCGATTAGATCATTTTACATTATGGTTAATATAAGAATTCAGCGAAATTCTATCACATTTGTTCAATTTACGTCGCTCCTATTTCAGATAGCGTATTGGGCTAAGCGGCATCTCAAAGCGCATGAAATGGCGAGTAAAATGCACTATTACACTTCTAGGGCAGGGCGAACAGAGACCCGATTAGATCATTTTATATTACGGTTAATATAAGAATTCAGCGTAATTCTATCACATTTGTTCAATTTACGTCGCTCCTATTTCAGATAGCGTATTGGGCTAAGCGGCATCTCAAAGCGCATGAAATGACGAGTGAAATGCACTATTATACTTCTAGGGTAGGGCAAACAGAGATCCGATTAGATCATTTTATATTATGGTTAATTTAAGAATTCAGCGAAATTCTATCACATTTGTTCAATTTACGTCGTTCCTATTACAGATAGCGTACTGGGCTAAGCGGCATCTCAAAGCGCATGAAATGATGAGTGAAATGCACTATTGAACTTTTATGATAGGGCAATCAGAGACCCGATTAGATCATTTTATATTATGGTTAATTCAAGAATTCAGCGAAATTCTATCACATTTGTTCAATCTACGTCGCTCCTATTTCAGATAGCGTATTGGGCTTAGCGGCATCTCAAAGCGCATGAAATGACGAGTAAAATGCACTATTAAATTTCGAGGGTAGGGCAAACACAGACCCGATTAGATCATTTTATATTATGGTTAATTTAAGAATTCAGCGAAATTCTATCACATTTGTTCAATTAACGTCGCTCCTATTTCAGATAGCGTATTGGGATAAGCGGCATCTCAAAGCGCATGAAATGGCGAGTAAAATGCACTATTAAACTTCTAGGCTAGAGCGAACAGAGACCCGATTAGATCATTTTACATTATGGTTAATAAAAGAATTCAGCGAAATTCTATCATATTTGTGCAATTTACGTCGCTCCTATTTCAGATAGCGTACTGGGCTAGGCGGCATCTTAAAGCGCGTGGAATGGCGAGTAAAATGCACTATTAAATTTCTAGGGCATGGCAAACAGATACCCGATTAGATCATTTTATATTATGGATAATTTAAGAATTCAGCGAAATTCTATCACATTTGTTCAATTTACGTCGCTCCTATTTCAGATAGCGTATTGGGCTAAGCGGCATCTCAAAGCGCATGAAATGGCGAGTAAAATGCACTATTAAACTTCTTGGATAAGGCAAACGGAGACCCGATTAGATAATTTTATATTACGGTTAATATAAGAATTCAGCGTAATTCTATCACATTTGTTCAATTTACGTCGCTCATATTTCAGATAGCGTACTGGGCTAGGCGGCATCTTAAAGCGCGTGGAATGGCGAGTAAAATGCACTATTAAACTTCTATGATAGGGCAATCAGAGACCCGATTAGATCATTTTATATTTTGGTTAATATAAGAATTCAGCGAAATTTTATCACATTTGTTCAATTTACGTCGCTCCTATTTCAGATAGCTTATTGGGCTAATCGGCATCTCAAAGCGCATGAAATGACGAGTGAAATGCGCTATTATACTTCTAGGGTAGGGCAAACAGAGACCCGATTAGATCATTTTATATTACGGTTAATATAAGAATTCAGCGTAATTCTATCACATTTGTTCAATTTACGTCGCTCCTATTTCAGATAGCCTACTGGGCTAGGCGGCATCTTAAAGCGCGTGGAATGGCGAGTAAAATGCACTATTAAACTTCTATGATAGGGTAATCAGAGACGCGATTAGATCATTTTATATTTTGGTTATTATGAGAATTCAGCAAAATTCTATCACATTTGTTCAATTTACGTCGCTCCTATTTCAGATAGCCTACTGGGCTAGGTCGCATCTTAAAGCGCGTGGAATGGCGAGTAAAATTAACTATTAACCTTCTATGATAGGGCAATCAGAGACCCGATTAGATCATTTTATATTTTGCTTAATATAAGAATTAAGCGAAATTCTATCACATTTGTTCAATTTACGTCGCTCCTATTTCAGATAGCGTATTGGGCTAAGCGGCATCTCAAAGCGCATGAAATGGCGAGTAAAATGCACTAATAAACTTCTATGATAGGGCAATCAGAGACCCGATTAGATCATTTTATATTTTGGTTAATATAAGAATTCAGCGAAATTCTATCACATTTGTTCAATTTACGTCGCTCCTATTTCAGATAGCCTACTGGGCTAGGTCGCATCTTAAAGCGCGTGGAATGGAGAGTAAAATTAACTATTAACCTTCTATGATAGGGCAATCAGAGACCCGATTAGATCATTTTATATTTTGCTTAATATAAGAATTAAGCGAAATTCTATCACATTTGTTCAATTTACGTCGCTCCTATTTCAGATAGCGTATTGGGCTAAGCGGCATCTCAAAGCGCATGAAATGGCGAATAAAATGCACTATTAAACTCCTAGGCTAGGGCGAACAGAGGCCCGATTAGACCATTTTACATGATGGTTAATAAAAGAATTCAGCGAAATACTATCACATTTGTTCAATTAACGTCGCTCCTATTTCAGATAGCGTACTGGGCTAGGCGGCATCTTAAAGCGCGCGGAATGGCGAGTAAAATGCACTATTAAACTTCTATGAAAGGGCAATCAGAGACCCGATTAGATCATTTTATATTTTGGTTAATTTAAGAATTCAGCGAAATTCTATCACATTTGTTCAATTTACGTCGCTCCTATTTCAGATAGCTTATTGGGCTAATCGGCATCTCAAAGCGCATGAAATGACGAGTAAAATGCACTATTAAACTTCCGGGGTAGGGAAAACAGAGACCCGATTAGATCATTTTATATTATGGTTAATTTAAGAATTCAGCGAAATTCTATCACATTTGTTCAATTTACGTCGCTCCTATTTCAGATAGCGTATTGGGCTATGCGGCATCTCAAAGCGCATGAAATGGCGAGTAAAATGCACTATTAAACTTCTAGGGTAAGGCAAACAGATACCCGATTAGATCATTTTATATTACGGTTAATATAAGAATTCAGCGTAATTCTATCAGATTTGTTCAACTTACGTCGCTCCTATTTCAGATAGCGTATTGGGCTAAGCGGCATCTCAAAGCGCATGAAATGGCGAATAAAATGCACAATTAAACTTCTAGGGTAGGGCAAACAGAGACCCGATTAGATCATTTTACATTATGGTTAATATAAGAATTCAGCGAAATTCTATCACATTTTTCCAATTTACGTCGCTCCTATTTCAGATAGCCTCCTGGGCTAGGCGGCATCTTAAAGCGCGTGGATTGGCGAGTAAAATGCACTATTAAACTTCTATGATAGGGTAATCAGAGACGCGATTAGATCATTTTATATTTTGGTTAATATGAGAATTCAGCGAAATTCTATCACATTTGTTCAATTTACGTCGCTCCTATTTCAGATAGCGAATAGGGCTAAGCGGCATCTCAAAGCGCATGAAATATCGAGTGAAATGCACTATTAAACTTCTAGAGTAGGGCAAACAGAGACCCGATTAGATCATTTTATATTATGGATAATTTAAGAATTCAGCGAAATTCTATCACATTTGTTCAATTTACGTCGCTCCTATTTCAGATAGTGTATTGGCCTAAGCGGCATCTCAAGCGCATGAAACGTCGAATAAAATGCACTATTAAATTTCTAGGGTAGGGCAAACAGAGACCCGATTAGATCATTTTATATTATGGTTAATTTAAGAATACAGCGAAATTCTATCACATTTGTTCAATTTACGTCGTTCCTATTTCAGATAGCGTATTGGGCTAAGCGGCACCTCAAAGCGCATGATACGGCGAGTAAAATGCATTATTAAACTTCTAGGGTACGGCAAACAGAGACCCGAGTAGATCATTTTACATTATGGTTAATATAAGAATTCAGCGAAATTCTATCACATTTGTTCAATTTACGTCGCTCCTATTTCAGATAGCGTATTGGGCTAAGCGGCATCTCAAAGCGCATGAAATGGCGAGTAAAATGCACTATTACACTTCTAGGGCAGGGCGAACAGAGACCCGATTAGATCATTTTATATTACGGTTAATATAAGAATTCAGCGTAATTCTATCACATTTGTTCAATTTACGTCGCTCCTATTTCAGATAGCGTATTGGGCTAAGCGGCATCTCAAAGCGCATGAAATGACGAGTGAAATGCACTATTATACTTCTAGGGTAGGGCAAACAGAGACCCGATTAGATCATTTTATATTATGGTTAATTTAAGAATTCAGCGAAATTCTATCACATTTGTTCAATTTACGTCGTTCCTATTACAGATAGCGTACTGGGCTAAGCGGCATCTCAAAGCGCATGAAATGATGAGTGAAATGCACTATTGAACTTCTATGATAGGGCAATCAGAGACCCGATTAGATCATTTTATATTATGGTTAATTCAAGAATTCAGCGAAATTCTATCACATTTGTTCAATCTACGTCGCTCCTATTTCAGATAGCGTATTGGGCTTAGCGGCATCTCAAAGCGCATGAAATGACGAGTAAAATGCACTATTAAATTTCGAGGGTAGGGCAAACACAGACCCGATTAGATCATTTTATATTATGGTTAATTTAAGAATTCAGCGAAATTCTATCACATTTGTTCAATTAACGTCGCTCCTATTTCAGATAGCGTATTGGGATAAGCGGCATCTCAAAGCGCATGAAATGGCGAGTAAAATGCACTATTAAACTTCTAGGCTAGAGCGAACAGAGACCCGATTAGATCATTTTACATTATGGTTAATAAAAGAATTCAGCGAAATTCTATCATATTTGTGCAATTTACGTCGCTCCTATTTCAGATAGCGTACTGGGCTAGGCGGCATCTTAAAGCGCGTGGAATGGCGAGTAAAATGCACTATTAAATTTCTAGGGCATGGCAAACAGATACCCGCTTAGATCATTTTATATTATGGATAATTTAAGAATTCAGCGAAATTCTATCACATTTGTTCAATTTACGTCGCTCCTATTTCAGATAGCGTATTGGGCTAAGCGGCATCACAAAGCGCATGAAATGGCGAGTAAAATGCACTATTAAACTTCTTGGATAAGGCAAACGGAGACCCGATTAGATAATTTTATATTACGGTTAATATAAGAATTCAGCGTAATTCTATCACATTTGTTCAATTTACGTCGCTCATATTTCAGATAGCGTACTGGGCTAGGCGGCATCTTAAAGCGCGTGGAATGGCGAGTAAAATGCACTATTAAACTTCTATGATAGGGCAATCAGAGACCCGATTAGATCATTTTATATTTTGGTTAATATAAGAATTCAGCGAAATTTTATCACATTTGTTCAATTTACGTCGCTCCTATTTCAGATAGCCTACTGGGCTAGGCGGCATCTTAAAGCGCGTGGAATGGCGAGTAAAATGCACTATTAAACTTCTATGATAGGGTAATCAGAGACGCGATTAGATCATTTTATATTTTGGTTAATATGAGAATTCAGCAAGATTCTATCACATTTGTTCAATTTACGTCGCTCCTATTTCAGATAGCCTACTGGGCTAGGTCGCATCTTAAAGCGCGTGGAATGGCGAGTAAAATTAACTATTAACCTTCTATGATGGGGCAATCAGAGACCCGATTAGATCATTTTATATTTTGCTTAATATAAGAATTAAGCGAAATTCTATCACATTTGTTCAATTTACGTCGCTCCTATTTCAGATAGCCTATTGGGCTAAGCGGCATCTCAAAACGCATGAAATGGCGAGTAAAATGCACTATTAAACTTCTATGATAGGGCAATCAGAGACCCGATTAGATCATTTTATATTTTGGTTAATATAAGAATTCAGCGAAATTCTATCACATTTGTTCAATTTACGTCGCTCCTATTTCAGATAGCCTACTGGGCTAGGTCGCATCTTAAAGCGCGTGGAATGGCGAGTAAAATTAACTATTAACCTTCTATGATAGGGCAATCAGAGACCCGATTAGATCATTTTATATTTTGCTTAATATAAGAATTAAGCGAAATTCTATCACATTTGTTCAATTTACGTCGCTCCTATTTCAGATAGCGTATTGGGCTAAGCGGCATCTCAAAGCGCATGAAATGGCGAATAAAATGCACTATTAAACTCCTAGGCTAGGGCGAACAGAGGCCCGATTAGACCATTTTACATGATGGTTAATAAAAGAATTCAGCGAAATACTATCACATTTGTTCAATTTACGTCGCTCCTATTTCAGATAGCGTACTGGGCTAGGCGGCATCTTAAAGCGCGCGGAATGGCGAGTAAAATGCACTATTAAACTTCTATGAAAGGGCAATCAGAGACCCGATTAGATCATTTTATATTTTGGTTAATTTAAGAATTCAGCGAAATTCTATCACATTTGTTCAATTTACGTCGCTCCTATTTCAGATAGCTTATTGGGCTAATCGGCATCTCAAAGCGCATGAAATGACGAGTAAAATGCACTATTAAACTTCCGGGGTAGGGAAAACAGAGACCCGATTAGATCATTTTATATTATGGTTAATTTAAGAATTCAGCGAAATTCTATCACATTTGTTCAATTTACGTCGCTCCTATTTCAGATAGCGTATTGGGCTATGCGGCATCTCAAAGCGCATGAAATGGCGAGTAAAATGCACTATTAAACTTCTAGGGTAAGGCAAACAGATACCCGATTAGATCATTTTATATTACGGTTAATATAAGAATTCAGCGTAATTCTGTCAGATTTGTTCAACTTACGTCGCTCCTATTTCAGATAGCGTATTGGGCTAAGCGGCATCTCAAAGCGCATGAAATGGCGAATAAAATGCACTGTTAAACTTCTAGGGTAGGGCAAACAGAGACCCGATTAGATCACTTTATATTATGGTTAATATAAGTATTCAGCGTAATTCTATCACATTTGTTCAATTTACGTCGCTCCTATTTCATATAGCGTATTGGGCTAAGCGGCATCTCAAAGCGCATGAAATGATGAGTGACATGCACTATTGAACTTCTATGATAGGGCAAACAGAGACCCGATTAGATCATTTTATATTATGGTTAATTTAAGAATTCAGCGAAATTCTATCACATTTGTTCAATTTACGTCGCTCCTATTTCAGATAGCGTATTGGGCTTAGCGGCATCTCAAAGCGCATGAAATGACGAGTAAAATGCACTATTAAATTTCGAGGGTAGGGCAAACACAGACCCGATTAGATCATTTTATATTATGGTTAATTTAAGAATTCAGCGAAATTCTATCACATTTGTTCAATTAACGTCGCTCCTATTTCAGATAGCGTATTGGGATAAGCGGCATCTCAAAGCGCATGAAATGGCGAGTAAAATGCACTATTAAACTTCTAGGCTAGAGCGAACAGAGACCCGATTAGATCATTTTACATTATGGTTAATAAAAGAATTCAGCGAAATTCTATCACATTTGTTCAATTTACGTCGCTCATATTTCAGATAGCGTACTGGGCTAGGCGGCATCTTAAAGCGCGTGGAATGGCGAGTAAAATGCACTATTAAACTTCTATGATAGGGCAATCAGAGACCCGATTAGATCATTTTATATTTTGGTTAATATAAGAATTCAGCGAAATTCTATCACATTTGTTCAATTTACGTCGCTCCTATTTCAGATAGCTTATTGGGCTAATCGGCATCTCAAAGCGCATGAAATGACGAGTGAAATGCGCTATTATACTTCTAGGGTAGGGCAAACAGAGACCCGATTAGATCATTTTACATTATGGTTAATATAAGAATTCAGCGAAATTCTATCACATTTGTTCAATTTACGTCGCTCCTATTTCAGATAGCGTATTGGGCTAAGCGGCATCTCAAAGCGCATGAAATGGCGAGTAAAATGCACTATTAAACTTCTAGGGCAGGGCGAACAGAGACCCGATTAGATCATTTTATATTACGGTTAATATAAGAATTCAGCGTAATTCTATAACATTTGTTCAATTTACGTCGCTCCTATTTAAGATAGCCTACTGGGCTAGGTGGCATCTTAAAGCGCGTGGAATGGCGAGTAAAATGAACTATTAACCTTCTATGATAGGGCAATCAGAGACCTGATTAAATCATTTTATATTTTGGTTAATATAAGAAATCAGCGAAGTTCTATCACATTTGTTCAATTTACGTCGCTCCTATTTCAGATAGCGAATAGGGCTAAGCGGCATCTCAAAGCGCATGAAATATCGAGTGAAATGCACTATTAAACTTCTAGAGTAGGACGAACAGAGACCCGAGTAGATCATTTTACATTATGGTTAATATAAAAATTCAGCGAAATTCTATCACATTTGTTCAATTTACGTCGCTCCTGTTTCAGATAGCCTACTGGGCTAGGTGGCATCTCAAAGCGCATGAAATGGCGAATAAAATGCACTATTAAACTCCTAGGCTAGGGCGAACAGAGACCCGATTAGATCATTTTATATTTTTGTTAATATAAGAAAGCAGCGAAATTGTATCACATTTGTTCAATTTACGTCGCTCCTATTTCAGATAGCGATAGGGCTAAGCGGCATCTCAAAGCGCATGAAATATCGAGTGAAATGAACTATTAAACTTCTAGAGTAGGGCGAACAGAGACCCGAGTAGATCATTTTACATTATGGTTAATATAAGAATTCAGCGTAATTCTATCACATTTGTACAACTTACGTCGCTCCTATTTCAGATAGCGTATTGGGCTAAGCGGCATCTCAAAGCGCATGAAATGGCGAATAAAATGCACTATTAAACTCCTAGGCTAGGGCGAACAGAGACCCGATTAGACCATTTTACATGATGGTTAATAAAAGAATTCAGCGAAATACTATCACATTTGTTCAATTTACGTCGCTCCTATTTCAGATAGCGTACTGGGCTAGGCGGCATCTTAAAGCGCGCGGAATGGCGAGTAAAATGCACTATTAAACTTCTATGAAAGGGCAATCAGAGACCCGATTAGATCATTTTATATTTTGGTTAATTTAAGAATTCAGCGAAATTCTATCACATTTGTTCAATTTACGTCGCTCCTATTTCAGATAGCTTATTGGGCTAATCGGCATCTCAAAGCGCATGAAATGACGAGTAAAATGCACTATTAAACTTCCGGGGTAGGGAAAACAGAGACCCGATTAGATCATTTTATATTATGGTTAATTTAAGGATTCAGCGAAATTCTATCACATTTGTTCAATTTACGTCGCTCCTATTTCAGATAGCGTATTGGGCTATGCGGCATCTCAAAGCGCATGAAATGGCGAGTAAAATGCACTATTAAACTTCTAGGGTAAGGCAAACAGATACCCGATTAGATCATTTTATATTACGGTTAATATAAGTATTCAGCGTAATTCTATCACATTTGTTCAATTTACGTCGCTCATATTTCAGATAGCGTACTGGGCTAGGCGGCATCTTAAAGCGCGTGGAATGGCGAGTAAAATGCACTATTAAACTTCTATGATAGGGCAATCAGAGACCCGATTAGATCATTTTATATTTTGGTTAATATAAAAATTCAGCGAAATTCTATCACATTTGTTCAATTTACGTCGCTGCTATTTCAGATAGTGTATTGGCCTAAGCGGCATCTCAAGCGCATGAAACGTCGAATAAAATGCACTATTAAATTTCTAGGGTAGGGCAAACAGAGACCCGATTAGATCATTTTACATTATGGTTAATATAAGAATTCAGCGAAATTCTATCACATTTTTCCAATTTACGTCGCTCCTATTTCAGATAGCCTCCTGGGCTAGGCGGCATCTTAAAGCGCGTGGATTGGCGAGTAAAATGCACTATTAAACTTCTATGATAGGGTAATCAGAGACGCGATTAGATCATTTTATATTTTGGTTAATATGAGAATTCAGCAAAATTCTATCACATTTGTTCAATTTACGTCGCTCCTATTTCAGATAGCGAATAGGGCTAAGCGGCATCTCAAAGCGCATGAAATATCGAGTGAAATGCACTATTAAACTTCTAGAGTAGGGCAAACAGAGACCCGATTAGATTATTTTATATTATGGATAATTTAAGAATTCAGCGAAATTCTATCACATTTTTCCAATTTACGTCGCTCCTATTTCAGATAGCCTCCTGGGCTAGGCGGCATCTTAAAGCGCGTGGATTGGCGAGTAAAATGCACTATTAAACTTCTATGATAGGGTAATGAGAGACGCGATTAGATCATTTTATATTTTGGTTAATATGAGAATTCAGCAAAATTCTATCACATTTGTTCAATTTACGTCGCTCCTATTTCAGATAGTGTATTGGCCTAAGCGGCATCTCAAGCGCATGAAACGTCGAATAAAATGCACTATTAAATTTCTAGGGTAGGGCAAACAGAGACCCGATTAGATCATTTTATATTATGGTTAATTTAAGAATACAGCGAAATTCTATCACATTTGTTCAATTTACGTCCTTCCTATTTCAGATACCGTATTGGGCTAAGCGGCACCTCAAAGCGCATGAAACGGCGAATAAAATGCATTATTAAACTTCTAGGGTACGGCAAACAGAGACCCGAGTAGATCATTTTACATTATGGTTAATATAAGAATTCAGCGAAATTCTATCACATTTGTTCAATTTACGTCGCTCCTATTTCAGATAGCGTATTGGGCTAAGCGGCATCTCAAAGCGCATGAAATGGCGAGTAAAATGCACTATTACACTTCTAGGGCAGGGCGAACAGAGACCCGATTAGATCATTTTATATTACGGTTAATATAAGAATTCAGCGTAATTCTATAACATTTGTTCAATTTACGTCGCTCCTATTTCAGATAGCCTACTGGGCTAGGTGGCATCTTAAAGCGCGTGGAATGGCGAGTAAAATGAACTATTAACCTTTTATGATAGGGCAATCAGAGACCTGATTAAATCATTTTATATTTTGGTTAATATAAGAAATCAGCGAAGTTCTATCACATTTGTTCAATTTACGTCGCTCCTATTTCAGATAGCGAATAGGGCTAAGCGGCATCTCAAAGCGCATGAAATATCGAGTGAAATGCACTATTAAACTTCTAGAGTAGGGCGAACAGAGACCCGAGTAGATCATTTTACATTATGGTTAATATAAGAATTCAGCGAAATTCTATCACATTTGTTCAATTTACGTCGCTCCTGTTTCAGATAGCCTACTGGGCTAGGTGGCATCTTAAAGCGCGTGGAATGGCGAGTAAAATGAACTATTAACCTTCTACGATAGGGCAATCAGAGACCCGATTAGATCATTTTATATTTTTGTTAATATAAGAAATCCGCGAAATTCTATCACATTTGTTCAATTTACGTCGCTCCTACTTCAGATAGCGAATAGGGCTAAGCGGCATCTCAAAGCGCATGAAATATCGAGTGAAATGAACTATTAAACTTCTAGAGTAGGGCGACAGAGACCCGAGTAGATCATTTTACATTATGGTTAATATAAGAATTCAGCGAAATTCTATCACATTTGTTCAATTTACGTCGCTCCTATTTCAGATAGCCTATTGGGCTAAGCGGCATCTCAAAACGCATGAAATGGCGAGTAAAATGCACTATTAAACTTCTAGGGTAGGGCAAACAGAGACCCGATTAGATCACTTTATATTACGGTTAATATAAGGATTCAGCGTAATTCTATCACATTTGTTCAATTTACGTCGCTCCTATTTCAGATAGCGTATTGGGCTAAGCGGCATCTCAAAGCGCATGAAATGATGAGTGAAATGCACTATTATACTTCTAGGGTAGGGCAAACAGAGATCCGATTAGATCATTTTATATTATGGTTAATTTAAGAATTCAGCGAAATTCTATCACATTTGTTCAATTTACGTCGTTCCTATTACAGATAGCGTACTGGGCTAAGCGGCATCTCAAAGCGCATGAAATGATGAGTGAAATGCACTATTGAACTTTTATGATAGGGCAATCAGAGACCCGATTAGATCATTTTATATTATGGTTAATTCAAGAATTCAGCGAAATTCTATCACATTTGTTCAATTTACGTCGCTCCTATTTCAGATAGCGTATTGGGCTTAGCGGCATCTCAAAGCGCATGAAATGACGAGTAAAATGCACTATTAAATTTCGAGGGTAGGGCAAACACAGACCCGATTAGATCATTTTATATTATGATTAATTTAAGAATTCAGCGAAATTCTATCACATTTGTTCAATTAACGTCGCTCCTATTTCAGATAGCGTATTGGGATAAGCGGCATCTCAAAGCGCATGAAATGGCGAGTAAAATGCACTATTAAACTTCTAGGCTAGAGCGAACAGAGACCCGATTAGATCATTTTACATTATGGTTAATAAAAGAATTCAGCGAAATTCTATCACATTTGTTCAATTTACGTCGCTCATATTTCAGATAGCGTACTGGGCTAGGCGGCATCTTAAAGCGCGTGGAATGGCGAGTAAAATGCACTATTAAACTTCTATGATAGGGCAATCAGAGACCCGATTAGATCATTTTATATTTTGGTTAATATAAGAATTCAGCGAAATTCTATCACATTTGTTCAATTTACGTCGCTCCTATTTCAGATAGCTTATTGGGCTAATCGGCATCTCAAAGCGCATGAAATGACGAGTGAAATGCGCTATTATACTTCTAGGGTAGGGCAAACAGAGACCCGATTAGATCATTTTACATTATGGTTAATATAAGAATTCAGCGAAATTCTATCACATTTGTTCAATTTACGTCGCTCCTATTTCAGATAGCGTATTGGGCTAAGCGGCATCTCAAAGCGCATGAAATGGCGAGTAAAATGCACTATTACACTTCTAGGGTAGGGCGAACAGAGACCCGATTAGATCATTTTATATTACGGTTAATATAAGAATTCAGCGTAATTCTATAACATTTGTTCAATTTACGTCGCTCCTATTTCAGATAGCCTACTGGGCTAGGTGGCATCTTAAAGCGCGTGGAATGGCGAGTAAAATGAACTATTAACCTTCTATGATAGGGCAATCAGAGACCCGATTAGATCATTTTATATTTTGGTTAATATAAGAATTCAGCGAAATTCTATCACATTTGTTCAATTTACGTCGCTCCTATTTCAGATAGCGAATAGGGCTAAGCGGCATCTCAAAGCGCATGAAATATCGAGTGAAATGCACTATTAAACTTCTAGAGTAGGGCGAACAGAGACCCGAGTAGATCATTTTACATTATGGTTAATATAAGAATTCAGCGAAATTCTATCACATTTGTTCAATTTACGTCGCTCCTATTTCAGATAGCCTACTGGGCTAGGTGGCATCTTAAAGCGCGTGGAATGGCGAGTAAAATGAACTATTAACCTTCTACGATAGGGCAATCAGAGACCCGATTAGATCATTTTATATTTTTGTTAATATAAGAAATCAGCGAAATTCTATCACATTTGTTCAATTTACGTCGCTCCTATTTCAGATAGCGAATAGGGCTAAGCGGCATCTCAAAGCGCATGAAATATCGAGTGAAATGAACTATTAAACTTCTAGAGTAGGGCGAACAGAGACCCGAGTAGATCATTTTACATTATGGTTAATAAAAGAATTCAGCGAAATACTATCACATTTGTTCAATTTACGTCGCTCCTATTTCAGATAGCTTATTGGGCTAAGCGGCATCTCAAAGCGCATGAAATGACGAGTAAAATGCACTATTAAACTTCCGGGGTAGGGAAAACAGAGACCCGATTAGATCATTTTATATTATGGTTAATTTAAGGATTCAGCGAAATTCTATCACATTTGTTCAATTTACGTCGCTCCTATTTCAGATAGCGTATTGGGCTATGCGGCATCTCAAAGCGCATGAAATGGCGAGTAAAATGCACTATTAAACTTCTAGGGTAAGGCAAACAGATACCCGATTAGATCATTTTATATTACGGTTAATATAAGTATTCAGCGTAATTCTATCACATTTGTTCAATTTACGTCGCTCCTATTTCATATAGCGTATTGGGCTAAGCGGCATCTCAAAGCGCATGAAATGGCGAGTAAAATGCACTATTAAACTTCTAGGATATGGCAAACAGAGACCCGATTAGATCATTTTATATTACGGTTAATATAAGAATTCAGCGTAATTCTATCACATTTGTTCAATTTACGTCGCTCATATTTCAGATAGCGTACTGGGCTAGGCGGCATCTTAAAGCGCGTGGAATGGCGAGTAAAATGCACTATTAAACTTCTATGATAGGGCAATCAGAGACCCGATTAGATCATTTTATATTTTGGTTAATATAAAAATTCAGCGAAATTCTATCACATTTGTTCAATTTACGTCGCTGCTATTTCAGATAGTGTATTGGCCTAAGCGGCATCTCAAGCGCATGAAACGTCGAATAAAATGCACTATTAAATTTCTAGGGTAGGGCAAACAGAGACCCGATTAGATCATTTTACATTATGGTTAATATAAGAATTCAGCGAAATTCTATCACATTTTTCCAATTTACGTCGCTCCTATTTCAGATAGCCTCCTGGGCTAGGCGGCATCTTAAAGCGCGTGGATTGGCGAGTAAAATGCACTATTAAACTTCTATGATAGGGTAATCAGAGACGCGATTAGATCATTTTATATTTTGGTTAATATGAGAATTCAGCAAAATTCTATTACATTTGTTCAATTTACGTCGCTCCTATTTCAGATAGCGAATAGGGCTAAGCGGCATCTCAAAGCGCATGAAATATCGAGTGAAATGCACTATTAAACTTCTAGAGTAGGGCAAACAGAGACCCGATTAGATTATTTTATATTATGGATAATTTAAGAATTCAGCGAAATTCTATCACATTTGTTCAATTTACGTCGCTCCTATTTCAGATAGTGTATTGGCCTAAGCGGCATCTCAAGCGCATGAAACGTCGAATAAAATGCACTATTAAATTTCTAGGGTAGGGCAAACAGAGACCCGATTAGATCATTTTATATTATGGTTAATTTAAGAATACAGCGAAATTCTATCACATTTGTTCAATTTACGTCCTTCCTATTTCAGATACCGTATTGGGCTAAGCGGCAACTCAAAGCGCATGAAACGGCGAGTAAAATGCATTATTAAACTTCTAGGGTACGGCAAACAGAGACCCGAGTAGATCATTTTACATTATGGTTAATATAAGAATTCAGCGAAATTCTATCACATTTGTTCAATTTACGTCGCTCCTATTTCAGATAGCGTATTGGGCTAAGCGGCATCTCAAAGCGCATGAAATGGCGAGTAAAATGCACTATTACACTTCTAGGGCAGGGCGAACAGAGACCCGATTAGATCATTTTATATTACGGTTAATATAAGAATTCAGCGTAATTCTATAACATTTGTTCAATTTACGTCGCTCCTATTTCAGATAGCCTACTGGGCTAGGTGGCATCTTAAAGCGCGTGGAATGGCGAGTAAAATGAACTATTAACCTTCTATGATAGGGCAATCAGAGACCTGATTAAATCATTTTATATTTTGGTTAATATAAGAAATCAGCGAAATTCTATCACATTTGTTCAATTTACGTCGCTCCTATTTCAGATAGCGAATAGGGCTAAGCGGCATCTCAAAGCGCATGAAATATCGAGTGAAATGCACTATTAAACTTCTAGAGTAGGGCGAACAGAGACCCGAGTAAATCATTTTACATTATGGTTAATATAAGAATTCAGCGAAATTCTATCACATTTGTTCAATTTACGTCGCTCCTGTTTCAGATAGCCTACTGGGCTAGGTGGCATCTTAAAGCGCGTGGAATGGCGAGTAAAATGAACTATTAACCTTCTACGATAGGGCAATCAGAGACCCGATTAGATCATTTTATATTTTTGTTAATATAAGAAATCAGCGAAATTCTATCACATTTGTTCAATTTACGTCGCTCCTACTTCAGACAGCGAATAGGGCTAAGCGGCATCTCAAAGCGCATGAAATATCGAGTGAAATGAACTATTAAACTTCTAGAGTAGGGCGAACAGAGACCCGAGTAGATCATTTTACATTATGGTTAATATAAGAATTCAGCGAAATTCTATCACATTTGTTCAATTTACGTCGCTCCTATTTCAGATAGCCTATTGGGCTAAGCGGCATCTCAAAACGCATGAAATGGCGAGTAAAATGCACTATTAAACTTCTAGGGTAGGGCAAACAGAGACCCGATTAGATCATTTTATATTTTGGTTAATATAAGAATTCAGCGAAATTCTATCACATTTGTTCAATTTACGTCGCTCCTATTTCAGATAGCCTACTGGGCTAGGTCGCATCTTAAAGCGCGTGGAATGGCGAGTAAAATTAACTATTAACCTTCTATGATAGGGCAATCAGAGACCCGATTAGATCATTTTATATTTTGCTTAATATAAGAATTCAGCGAAATTCTATCACATTTGTTCAATTTACGTCGCTCCTATTTCAGATAGCTTATTGGGCTAATCGGCATCTCAAAGCGCATGAAATGACGAGTAAAATGCACTATTAAACTTCCGGGGTAGGGAAAACAGAGACCCGATTAGATCATTTTATATTATGGTTAATTTAAGAATTCAGCGAAATTCTATCACATTTGTTCAATTTACGTCGCTCCTATTTCAGATAGCGTATTGGGCTATGCGGCATCTCAAAGCGCATGAAATGGCGAGTAAAATGCACTATTAAACTTCGAGGGTAGGGCAAACACAGACCCGATTAGATCATTTTATATTATGGTTAATATAAGAATTCAGCGTAATTCTATCAGATTTGTTCAACTTACGTCGCTCCTATTTCAGATAGCGTATTGGGCTAAGCGGCATCTCAAAGCGCATGAAATGGCGAATAAAATGCACAATTAAACTTCTAGGGTAGGGCAAACAGAGACCCGATTAGATCATTTTACATTATGGTTAATATAAGAATTCAGCGAAATTCTATCACATTTTTCCAATTTACGTCGCTCCTATTTCAGATAGCCTCCTGGGCTAGGCGGCATCTTAAAGCGCGTGGATTGGCGAGTAAAATGCACTATTAAACTTCTATGATAGGGTAATCAGAGACGCGATTAGATCATTTTATATTTTGGTTAATATGAGAATTCAGCGAAATTCTATCACATTTGTTCAATTTACGTCGCTCCTATTTCAGATAGCGAATAGGGCTAAGCGGCATCTCAAAGCGCATGAAATATCGAGTGAAATGCACTATTAAACTTCTAGAGTAGGGCAAACAGAGATCCGATTAGATCATTTTATATTATGGTTAATTTAAGAATTCAGCGAAATTCTATCACATTTGTTCAATTTACGTCGTTCCTATTACAGATAGCGTACTGGGCTAAGCGGCATCTCAAAGCGCATGAAATGATGAGTGAAATGCACTATTGAACTTTTATGATAGGGCAATCAGAGACCCGATTAGATCATTTTATATTATGGTTAATTCAAGAATTCAGCGAAATTCTATCACATTTGTTCAATTTACGTGGCTCCTATTTCAGATAGCGTATTGGGCTTAGCGGCATCTCAAAGCGCATGAAATGACGAGTAAAATGCACTATTAAATTTCGAGGGTAGGGCAAACACAGACCCGATTAGATCATTTTATATTATGGTTAATTTAAGAATTCAGCGAAATTCTATCACATTTGTTCAATTAACGTCGCTCCTATTTCAGATAGCGTATTGGGATAAGCGGCATCTCAAAGCGCATGAAATGGCGAGTAAAATGCACTATTAAACTTCTAGGCTAGAGCGAACTGAGACCCGATTAGATCATTTTACATTATGGTTAATAAAAGAATTCAGCGAAATTCTATCATATTTGTGCAATTTACGTCGCTCCTATTTCAGATAGCGTACTGGGCTAGGCGGCATCTTAAAGCGCGTGGAATGGCGAGTAAAATGCACTATTAAATTTCTAGGGCATGGCAAACAGATACCCGAATAGATCATTTTATATTATGGATAATTTAAGAATTCAGCGAAATTCTATCACATTTGTTCAATTTACGTCGCTCCTATTTCAGATAGCGTATTGGGCTAAGCGGCATCACAAAGCGCATGAAATGGCGAGTAAAATGCACTATTAAACTTCTTGGATAAGGCAAACGGAGACCCGATTAGATAATTTTATATTACGGTTAATATAAGAATTCAGCGTAATTCTATCACATTTGTTCAATTTACGTCGCTCATATTTCAGATAGCGTACTGGGCTAGGCGGCATCTTAAAGCGCGTGGAATGGCGAGTAAAATGCACTATTAAACTTCTATGATAGGGCAATCAGAGACCCGATTAGATCATTTTATATTTTGGTTAATATAAGAATTCAGCGAAATTTTATCACATTTGTTCAATTTACGTCGCTCCTATTTCAGATAGCTTATTGGGCTAATCGGCATCTCAAAGCGCATGAAATGACGAGTGAAATGCGCTATTATACTTCTAGGGTAGGGCAAACAGAGACCCGATTAGATCATTTTATATTACGGTTAATATAAGAATTCAGCGTAATTCTATCACATTTGTTCAATTTACGTCGCTCCTATTTCAGATAGCCTACTGGGCTAGGCGGCATCTTAAAGCGCGTGGAATGGCGAGTAAAATGCACTATTAAACTTCTATGATAGGGTAATCAGAGACGCGATTAGATCATTTTATATTTTGGTTAATATGAGAATTCAGCAAAATTCTATCACATTTGTTCAATTTACGTCGCTCCTATTTCAGATAGCCTACTGGGCTAGGTCGCATCTTAAAGCGCGTGGAATGGCGAGTAAAATTAACTATTAACCTTCTATGATAGGGCAATCAGAGACCCGATTAGATCATTTTATATTTTGCTTAATATAAGAATTAAGCGAAATTCTATCACATTTGTTCAATTTACGTCGCTCCTATTTCAGATAGCCTATTGGGCTAAGCGGCATCTCAAAACGCATGAAATGGCGAGTAAAATGCACTATTAAACTTCTATGATAGGGCAATCAGAGACCCGATTAGATCATTTTATATTATGGTTAATTTAAGAATTCAGCGAAATTCTATCACATTTGTTCAATTAACGTCGCTCCTATTTCAGATAGCGTATTGGGATAAGCGGCATCTCAAAGCGCATGAAATGGCGAGTAAAATGCACTATTAAACTTCTAGGCTAGAGCGAACAGAGACCCGATTAGATCATTTTACATTATGGTTAATAAAAGAATTCAGCGAAATTCTATCATATTTGTGCAATTTACGTCGCTCCTATTTCAGATAGCGTACTGGGCTAGGCGGCATCTTAAAGCGCGTGGAATGGCGAGTAAAATGCACTATTAAATTTCTAGGGCATGGCAAACAGATACCCGATTAGATCATTTTATATTATGGATAATTTAAGAATTCAGCGAAATTCTATCACATTTGTTCAATTTACGTCGCTCCTATTTCAGATAGCGTATTGGGCTAAGCGGCATCACAAAGCGCATGAAATGGCGAGTAAAATGCACTATTAAACTTCTTGGATAAGGCAAACGGAGACCCGATTAGATAATTTTATATTACGGTTAATATAAGAATTCAGCGTAATTCTATCACATTTGTTCAATTTACGTCGCTCATATTTCAGATAGCGTACTGGGCTAGGCGGCATCTTAAAGCGCGTGGAATGGCGAGTAAAATGCACTATTAAACTTCTATGATAGGGCAATCAGAGACCCGATTAGATCATTTTATATTTTGGTTAATATAAGAATTCAGCGAAATTTTATCACATTTGTTCAATTTACGTCGCTCCTATTTCAGATAGCTTATTGGGCTAATCGGCATCTCAAAGCGCATGAAATGACGAGTGAAATGCGCTATTATACTTCTAGGGTAGGGCAAACAGAGACCCGATTAGATCATTTTATATTACGGTTAATATAAGAATTCAGCGTAATTCTATCACATTTGTTCAATTTACGTCGCTCCTATTTCAGATAGCCTACTGGGCTAGGCGGCATCTTAAAGCGCGTGGAATGGCGAGTAAAATGCACTATTAAACTTCTATGATAGGGTAATCAGAGACGCGATTAGATCATTTTATATTTTGGTTAATATGAGAATTCAGCAAAATTCTATCACATTTGTTCAATTTACGTCGCTCCTATTTCAGATAGCCTACTGGGCTAGGTCGCATCTTAAAGCGCGTGGAATGGCGAGTAAAATTAACTATTAACCTTCTATGATAGGGCAATCAGAGACCCGATTAGATCATTTTATATTTTGCTTAATATAAGAATTAAGCGAAATTCTATCACATTTGTTCAATTTACGTCGCTCCTATTTCAGATAGCGTATTGGGCTAAGCGGCATCTCAAAGCGCATGAAATGGCGAATAAAATGCACTATTAAACTCCTAGGCTAGGGCGAACAGAGACCCGATTAGACCATTTTACATGATGGTTAATAAAAGAATTCAGCGAAATACTATCACATTTGTTCAATTTACGTCGCTCCTATTTCAGATAGCGTACTGGGCTAGGCGGCATCTTAAAGCGCGCGGGATGGCGAGTAAAATGCACTATTAAACTTCTATGAAAGGGCAATCAGAGACCCGATTAGATCATTTTATATTTTGGTTAATTTAAGAATTCAGCGAAATTCTATCACATTTGTTCAATTTACGTCGCTCCTATTTCAGATAGCTTATTGGGCTAATCGGCATCTCAAAGCGCATGAAATGACGAGTAAAATGCACTATTAAACTTCCGGGGTAGGGAAAACAGAGACCCGATTAGATCATTTTATATTATGGTTAATTTAAGAATTCAGCGAAATTCTATCACATTTGTTCAATTTACGTCGCTCCTATTTCAGATAGCGTATTGGGCTATGCGGTATCTCAAAGCGCATGAAATGGCGAGTAAAATGCACTATTAAACTTCTAGGGTAAGGCAAACAGATACCCGATTAGATCATTTTATATTACGGTTAATATAAGAATTCAGCGTAATTCTATCAGATTTGTTCAACTTACGTCGCTCCTATTTCAGATAGCGTATTGGGCTAAGCGGCATCTCAAAGCGCATGAAATGGCGAATAAAATGCACTATTAAACTTCTAGGGTAGGGCAAACAGAGACCCGATTAGATCACTTTATATTATGGTTAATATAAGTATTCAGCGTAATTCTATCACATTTGTTCAATTTACGTCGCTCCTATTTCATATAGCGTATTGGGCTAAGCGGCATCTCAAAGCGCATGAAATGGCGAGTAAAATGCACTATTAAACTTCTAGGATATGGCAAACAGAGACCCGATTAGATCATTTTATATTATGGTTAATATAAGAATTCAGCGAAATTCTATCACATTTGTTCAATTTACGTCGTTCCTATTTCAGATAGCGTACTGGGCTAAGCGGCATCTCAAAGCGCATGAAATGATGAGTGACATGCACTATTGAACTTCTATGATAGGGCAAACAGAGACCCGATTAGATCATTTTATATTATGGTTAATTTAAGA
The DNA here is from genome assembly GCA_916610135.2 of Macropis europaea. Classification (NCBI taxonomy): domain Eukaryota; kingdom Metazoa; phylum Arthropoda; class Insecta; order Hymenoptera; family Melittidae; genus Macropis; species Macropis europaea. Next base: position 35,713,765 of record OU744346.1, read on the forward strand.
ATTCAGCGAAATTCTATCACATTTGTTCAATTTACGTCGCTCCTATTTCAGATAGCGTATTGGGCTTAGCGGCATCTCAAAGCGCATGAAATGACGAGTAAAATGCACTATTAAATTTCGAGGGTAGGGCAAACACAGACCCGATTAGATCATTTTATATTATGGTTAATTTAAGAATTCAGCGAAATTCTATCACATTTGTTCAATTAACGTCGCTCCTATTTCAGATAGCGTATTGGGATAAGCGGCATCTCAAAGCGCATGAAATGGCGAGTAAAATGCACTATTAAACTTCTAGGCTAGAGCGAACAGAGACCCGATTAGATCATTTTACATTATGGTTAATAAAAGAATTCAGCGAAATTCTATCACATTTGTTCAATTTACGTCGCTCATATTTCAGATAGCGTACTGGGCTAGGCGGCATCTTAAAGCGCGTGGAATGGCGAGTAAAATGCACTATTAAACTTCTATGATAGGGCAATCAGAGACCCGATTAGATCATTTTATATTTTGGTTAATATAAGAATTCAGCGAAATTCTATCACATTTGTTCAATTTACGTCGCTCCTATTTCAGATAGCTTATTGGGCTAATCGGCATCTCAAAGCGCATGAAATGACGAGTGAAATGCGCTATTATACTTCTAGGGTAGGGCAAACAGAGACCCGATTAGATCATTTTACATTATGGTTAATATAAGAATTCAGCGAAATTCTATCACATTTGTTCAATTTACGTCGCTCCTATTTCAGATAGCGTATTGGGCTAAGCGGCATCTCAAAGCGCATGAAATGGCGAGTAAAATGCACTATTACACTTCTAGGGCAGGGCGAACAGAGACCCGATTAGATCATTTTATATTACGGTTAATATAAGAATTCAGCGTAATTCTATAACATTTGTTCAATTTACGTCGCTCCTATTTAAGATAGCCTACTGGGCTAGGTGGCATCTTAAAGCGCGTGGAATGGCGAGTAAAATGAACTATTAACCTTCTATGATAGGGCAATCAGAGACCTGATTAAATCATTTTATATTTTGGTTAATATAAGAATTCAGCGAAGTTCTATCACATTTGTTCAATTTACGTCGCTCCTATTTCAGATAGCGAATAGGGCTAAGCGGCATCTCAAAGCGCATGAAATATCGAGTGAAATGCACTATTAAACTTCTAGAGTAGGACGAACAGAGACCCGAGTAGATCATTTTACATTATGGTTAATATAAAAATTCAGCGAAATTCTATCACATTTGTTCAATTTACGTCGCTCCTGTTTCAGATAGCCTACTGGGCTAGGTGGCATCTTAAAGCGCGTGGAATGGCGAGTAAAATGAACTATTAACCTTCTACGATAGGGCAATCAGAGACCCGATTAGATCATTTTATATTTTTGTTAATATAAGAAATCCGCGAAATTCTATCACATTTGTTCAATTTACGTCGCTCCTACTTCAGATAGCGAATAGGGCTAAGCGGCATCTCAAAGCGCATGAAATATCGAGTGAAATGAACTATTAAACTTCTAGAGTAGGGCGACAGAGACCCGAGTAGATCATTTTACATTATGGTTAATATAAGAATTCAGCGAAATTCTATCACATTTGTTCAATTTACGTCGCTCCTATTTCAGATAGCCTATTGGGCTAAGCGGCATCTCAAAACGCATGAAATGGCGAGTAAAATGCACTATTAAACTTCTAGGGTAGGGCAAACAGAGACCCGATTAGATCACTTTATATTACGGTTAATATAAGAATTCAGCGTAATTCTATCACATTTGTTCAATTTACGTCGCTCCTATTTCAGATAGCGTATTGGGCTAAGCGGCATCTCAAAGCGCATGAAATGATGAGTGAAATGCACTATTATACTTCTAGGGTAGGGCAAACAGAGACCCGATTAGATCATTTTATATTATGGTTAATTTAAGAATTCAGCGAAATTCTATCACATTTGTTCAATTTACGTCGTTCCTATTACAGATAGCGTACTGGGCTAAGCGGCATCTCAAAGCGCATGAAATGATGAGTGAAATGCACTATTGAACTTTTATGATAGGGCAATCAGAGACCCGATTAGATCATTTTATATTATGGTTAATTCAAGAATTCAGCGAAATTCTATCACATTTGTTCAATTTACGTCGCTCCTATTTCAGATAGCGTATTGGGCTAAGCGGCATCTCAAAGCGCATGAAATGACGAGTAAAATGCACTATTAAATTTCGAGGGTAGGGCAAACACAGACCCGATTAGATCATTTTATATTATGATTAATTTAAGAATTCAGCGAAATTCTATCACATTTGTTCAATTAACGTCGCTCCTATTTCAGATAGCGTATTGGGATAAGCGGCATCTCAAAGCGCATGAAATGGCGAGTAAAATGCACTATTAAACTTCTAGGCTAGAGCGAACAGAGACCCGATTAGATCATTTTACATTATGGTTAATAAAAGAATTCAGCGAAATTCTATCACATTTGTTCAATTTACGTCGCTCATATTTCAGATAGCGTACTGGGCTAGGCGGTATCTTAAAGCGCGTGGAATGGCGAGTAAAATGCACTATTAAACTTCTATGATAGGGCAATCAGAGACCCGATTAGATCATTTTATATTTTGGTTAATATAAGAATTCAGCGAAATTCTATCACATTTGTTCAATTTACGTCGCTCCTATTTCAGATAGCTTATTGGGCTAATCGGCATCTCAAAGCGCATGAAATGACGAGTGAAATGCGCTATTATACTTCTAGGGTAGGGCAAACAGAGACCCGATTAGATCATTTTACATTATGGTTAATATAAGAATTCAGCGAAATTCTATCACATTTGTTCAATTTACGTCGCTCCTATTTCAGATAGCGTATTGGGCTAAGCGGCATCTCAAAGCGCATGAAATGGCGAGTAAAATGCACTATTACACTTCTAGGGCAGGGCGAACAGAGACCCGATTAGATCATTTTATATTACGGTTAATATAAGAATTCAGCGTAATTCTATAACATTTGTTCAATTTACGTCGCTCCTATTTCAGATAGCCTACTGGGCTAGGTGGCATCTTAAAGCGCGTGGAATGGCGAGTAAAATGAACTATTAACCTTCTATGATAGGGCAATCAGAGACCCGATTAGATCATTTTATATTTTGGTTAATATAAGAAATCAGCGAAATTCTATCACATTTGTTCAATTTACGTCGCTCCTATTTCAGATAGCGAATAGGGCTAAGCGGCATCTCAAAGCGCATGAAATATCGAGTGAAATGCACTATTAAACTTCTAGAGTAGGGCGAACAGAGACCCGAGTAGATCATTTTACATTATGGTTAATATAAGAATTCAGCGAAATTCTATCACATTTGTTCAATTTACGTCGCTCCTATTTCAGATAGCCTACTGGGCTAGGTGGCATCTTAAAGCGCGTGGAATGGCGAGTAAAATGAACTATTAACCTTCTACGATAGGGCAATCAGAGACCCGATTAGATCATTTTATATTTTTGTTAATATAAGAAATCAGCGAAATTCTATCACATTTGTTCAATTTACGTCGCTCCTATTTCAGATAGCGAATAGGGCTAAGCGGCATCTCAAAGCGCATGAAATATCGAGTGAAATGAACTATTAAACTTCTAGAGTAGGGCGAACAGAGACCCGAGTAGATCATTTTACATTATGGTTAATAAAAGAATTCAGCGAAATACTATCACATTTGTTCAATTTACGTCGCTCCTATTTCAGATAGCTTATTGGGCTAATCGGCATCTCAAAGCGCATGAAATGACGAGTAAAATGCACTATTAAACTTCCGGGGTAGGGAAAACAGAGACCCGATTAGATCATTTTATATTATGGTTAATTTAAGGATTCAGCGAAATTCTATCACATTTGTTCAATTTACGTCGCTCCTATTTCAGATAGCGTATTGGGCTATGCGGCATCTCAAAGCGCATGAAATGGCGAGTAAAATGCACTATTAAACTTCTAGGGTAAGGCAAACAGATACCCGATTAGATCATTTTATATTACGGTTAATATAAGTATTCAGCGTAATTCTATCACATTTGTTCAATTTACGTCGCTCCTATTTCATATAGCGTATTGGGCTAAGCGGCATCTCAAAGCGCATGAAATGGCGAGTAAAATGCACTATTAAACTTCTAGGATATGGCAAACAGAGACCCGATTAGATCATTTTATATTACGGTTAATATAAGAATTCAGCGTAATTCTATCACATTTGTTCAATTTACGTCGCTCATATTTCAGATAGCGTACTGGGCTAGGCGGCATCTTAAAGCGCGTGGAATGGCGAGTAAAATGCACTATTAAACTTCTATGATAGGGCAATCAGAGACCCGATTAGATCATTTTATATTTTGGTTAATATAAAAATTCAGCGAAATTCTATCACATTTGTTCAATTTACGTCGCTGCTATTTCAGATAGTGTATTGGCCTAAGCGGCATCTCAAGCGCATGAAACGTCGAATAAAATGCACTATTAAATTTCTAGGGTAGGGCAAACAGAGACCCGATTAGATCATTTTACATTATGGTTAATATAAGAATTCAGCGAAATTCTATCACATTTTTCCAATTTACGTCGCTCCTATTTCAGATAGCCTCCTGGGATAGGCGGCATCTTAAAGCTCGTGGAATGGCGAGTAAAATGCACTATTAAACTTCTATGATCGGGTAATCAGAGACGCGATTAGATCATTTTATATTTTGGTTAATATAAGAATTCAGCGACATTCTATCACATTTGTTCAATTTACGTCGCTCCTATTTCAGATAGCGAATAGGGCTAAGCGGCATCTCAAAGCGCATGAAATATCGAGTGAAATGCACTATTAAACTTCTAGAGTAGGGCAAACAGAGACCCGATTGGATCATTTTATATTATGGATAATTTAAGAATTCAGCGAAATTCTATCACATTTGTTCAATTTACGTCGCTCCTATTTCAGATAGTGTATTGGCCTAAGCGGCATCTCAAGCGCATGAAACGTCGAGTAAAATGCACTATTAAATTTCTAGGGTAGGGCAAACAGAGACCCGATTAGATCATTTTATATTATGGTTAATTTAAGAATTCAGCGAAATTCTATCACATTTGTTCAATTTACGTCGTTCCTATTTCAGATAGCGTATTGGGCTAAGCGGCACCTCAAAGCGCATGAAACGGCGAGTAAAATGCATTATTAATCTTCTAGGGTACGGCAAACAGAGACCCGAGTAGATCATTTTACATTATGGTTAATATAAGAATTCAGCGAAATTCTATCACATTTGTTCAATTTACGTCGCTCCTATTTCAGATAGCGTATTGGGCTAAGCGGCATCTCAAAGCGCATGAAATGGCGAGTAAAATGCACTATTACACTTCTAGGGCAGGGCGAACAGAGACCCGATTAGATCATTTTATATTACGGTTAATATAAGAATTCAGCGTAATTCTATAACATTTGTTCAATTTACGTCGCTCCTATTTCAGATAGCCTACTGGGCTAGGTGGCATCTTAAAGCGCGTGGAATGGCGAGTAAAATGAACTATTAACCTTCTATGATAGGGCAATCAGAGACCCGATTAGATCATTTTATATTTTGGTTAATATAAGAAATCAGCGAAATTCTATCACATTTGTTCAATTTACGTCGCTCCTATTTCAGATAGCGAATAGGGCTAAGCGGCATCTCAAAGCGCATGAAATATCGAGTGAAATGCACTATTAAACTTCTAGAGTAGGGCGAACAGAGACCCGAGTAAATCATTTTACATTATGGTTAATATAAGAATTCAGCGAAATTCTATCACATTTGTTCAATTTACGTCGCTCCTGTTTCAGATAGCCTACTGGGCTAGGTGGCATCTTAAAGCGCGTGGAATGGCGAGTAAAATGAACTATTAACCTTCTACGATAGGGCAATCAGAGACCCGATTAGATCATTTTATATTTTTGTTAATATAAGAAATCAGCGAAATTCTATCACATTTGTTCAATTTACGTCGCTCCTACTTCAGACAGCGAATAGGGCTAAGCGGCATCTCAAAGCGCATGAAATATCGAGTGAAATGCACTATTAAACTTCTAGAGTAGGGCGAACAGAGACCCGAGTAGATCATTTTACATTATGGTTAATATAAGAATTCAGCGAAATTCTATCACATTTGTTCAATTTACGTCGCTCCTATTTCAGATAGCCTATTGGGCTAAGCGGCATCTCAAAACGCATGAAATGGCGAGTAAAATGCACTATTAAACTTCTAGGGTAGGGCAAACAGAGACCCGATTAGATCACTTTATATTACGGTTAATATAAGAATTCAGCGTAATTCTATCACATTTGTTCAATTTACGTCGCTCCTATTTCAGATAGCGTATTGGGCTAAGCGGCATCTCAAAGCGCATGAAATGACGAGTGAAATGCACTATTATACTTCTAGGGTAGGGCAAACAGAGATCCGATTAGATCATTTTATATTATGGTTAATTTAAGAATTCAGCGAAATTCTATCACATTTGTTCAATTTACGTCGTTCCTATTACAGATAGCGTACTGGGCTAAGCGGCATCTCAAAGCGCATGAAATGATGAGTGAAATGCACTATTGAACTTTTATGATAGGGCAATCAGAGACCCGATTAGATCATTTTATATTATGGTTAATTCAAGAATTCAGCGAAATTCTATCACATTTGTTCAATTTACGTCGCTCCTATTTCAGATAGCTTATTGGGCTAATCGGCATCTCAAAGCGCATGAAATGACGAGTGAAATGCGCTATTATACTTCTAGGGTAGGGCAAACAGAGACCCGATTAGATCATTTTATATTACGGTTAATATAAGAATTCAGCGTAATTCTATCACATTTGTTCAATTTACGTCGCTCCTATTTCAGATAGCCTACTGGGCTAGGCGGCATCTTAAAGCGCGTGGAATGGCGAGTAAAATGCACTATTAAACTTCTATGATAGGGTAATCAGAGACGCGATTAGATCATTTTATATTTTGGTTAATATGAGAATTCAGCAAAATTCTATCACATTTGTTCAATTTACGTCGCTCCTATTTCAGATAGCCTACTGGGCTAGGTCGCATCTTAAAGCGCGTGGAATGGCGAGTAAAATTAACTATTAACCTTCTATGATAGGGCAATCAGAGACCCGATTAGATCATTTTATATTTTGCTTAATATAAGAATTCAGCGAAATTCTATCACATTTGTTCAATTTACGTCGCTCCTATTTCAGATAGCGTATTGGGCTAAGCGGCATCTCAAAGCGCATGAAATGGCGAGTAAAATGCACTAATAAACTTCTATGATAGGGCAATCAGAGACCCGATTAGATCATTTTATATTTTGGTTAATATAAGAATTCAGCGAAATTCTATCACATTTGTTCAATTTACGTCGCTCCTATTTCAGATAGCCTACTGGGCTAGGTGGCATCTTAAAGCGCGTGGAATGGCGAGTAAAATGAACTATTAACCTTCTATGATAGGGCAATCAGAGACCCGATTAGATCATTTTATATTTTGCTTAATATAAGAATTAAGCGAAATTCTATCACATTTGTTCAATTTACGTCGCTCCTATTTCAGATAGCGTATTGGGCTAAGCGGCATCTCAAAGCGCATGAAATGGCGAATAAAATGCACTATTAAACTCCTAGGCTAGGGCGAACAGAGGCCCGATTAGACCATTTTACATGATGGTTAATAAAAGAATTCAGCGAAATACTATCACATTTGTTCAATTTACGTCGCTCCTATTTCAGATAGCGTACTGGGCTAGGCGGCATCTTAAAGCGCGCGGAATGGCGAGTAAAATGCACTATTAAACTTCTATGAAAGGGCAATCAGAGACCCGATTAGATCATTTTATATTTTGGTTAATATAAGAATTCAGCGAAATTCTATCACATTTGTTCAATTTACGTCGCTCCTATTTCAGATAGCTTATTGGGCTAATCGGCATCTCAAAGCGCATGAAATGACGAGTAAAATGCACTATTAAACTTCCGGGGTAGGGAAAACAGAGACCCGATTAGATCATTTTATATTATGGTTAATTTAAGAATTCAGCGAAATTCTATCACATTTGTTCAATTTACGTCGCTCCTATTTCAGATAGCGTATTGGGCTATGCGGCATCTCAAAGCGCATGAAATGGCGAGTAAAATGCACTATTAAACTTCGAGGGTAGGGCAAACACAGACCCGATTAGATCATTTTATATTATGGTTAATATAAGAATTCAGCGTAATTCTATCACATTTGTTCAACTTACGTCGCTCCTATTTCAGATAGCGTATTGGGCTAAGCGGCATCTCAAAGCGCATGAAATGGCGAATAAAATGCACAATTAAACTTCTAGGGTAGGGCAAACAGAGACCCGATTAGATCATTTTACATTATGGTTAATATAAGAATTCAGCGAAATTCTATCACATTTTTCCAATTTACGTCGCTCCTATTTCAGATAGCCTCCTGGGCTAGGCGGCATCTTAAAGCTCGTGGAATGGCGAGTAAAATGCACTATTAAACTTCTATGATCGGGTAATCAGAGACGCGATTAGATCATTTTATATTTTGGTTAATATGAGAATTCAGCGAAATTCTATCACATTTGTTCAATTTACGTCGCTCCTATTTCAGATAGCGAATAGGGCTAAGCGGCATCTCAAAGCGCATGAAATATCGAGTGAAATGCACTATTAAACTTCTAGAGTAGGGCAAACAGAGACCCGATTAGATCATTTTATATTATGGTTAATTTAAGAATTCAGCGAAATTCTATCACATTTGTTCAATTTACGTCGTTCCTATTACAGATAGCGTACTGGGCTAAGCGGCATCTCAAAGCGCATGAAATGATGAGTGAAATGCACTATTGAACTTTTATGATAGGGCAATCAGAGACCCGATTAGATCATTTTATATTATGGTTAATTCAAGAATTCAGCGAAATTCTATCACATTTGTTCAATTTACGTCGCTCCTATTTCAGATAGCGTATTGGGCTAAGCGGCATCTCAAAGCGCATGAAATGACGAGTAAAATGCACTATTAAATTTCGAGGGTAGGGCAAACACAGACCCGATTAGATCATTTTATATTATGGTTAATTTAAGAATTCAGCGAAATTCTATCACATTTGTTCAATTAACGTCGCTCCTATTTCAGATAGCGTATTGGGATAAGCGGCATCTCAAAGCGCATGAAATGGCGAGTAAAATGCACTATTAAACTTCTAGGCTAGAGCGAACAGAGACCCGATTAGATCATTTTACATTATGGTTAATAAAAGAATTCAGCGAAATTCTATCATATTTGTGCAATTTACGTCGCTCCTATTTCAGATAGCGTACTGGGCTAGGCGGCATCTTAAAGCGCGTGGAATGGCGAGTAAAATGCACTATTAAATTTTCTAGGGCATGGCAAACAGAGACCCGATTAGATCATTTTATATTTTGGTTAATATAAGAATTCAGCGAAATTCTATCACATTTGTTCAATTTACGTCGCTCCTATTTCAGATAGCGTATTGGGCTAAGCGGCATCACAAAGCGCATGAAATGGCGAGTAAAATGCACTATTAAACTTCTTGGATAAGGCAAACGGAGACCCGATTAGATAATTTTATATTACGGTTAATATAAGAATTCAGCGTAATTCTATCACATTTGTTCAATTTACGTCGCTCATATTTCAGATAGCGTACTGGGCTAGGCGGCATCTTAAAGCGCGTGGAATGGCGAGTAAAATGCACTATTAAACTTCTATGATAGGGCAATCAGAGACCCGATTAGATCATTTTATATTTTGGTTAATATAAGAATTCAGCGAAATTTTATCACATTTGTTCAATTTACGTCGCTGCTATTTCAGATAGTGTATTGGCCTAAGCGGCATCTCAAGCGCATGAAACGTCGAATAAAATGCACTATTAAATTTCTAGGGTAGGGCAAACAGAGACCCGATTAGATCATTTTACATTATGGTTAATATAAGAATTCAGCGAAATTCTATCACATTTTTCCAATTTACGTCGCTCCTATTTCAGATAGCCTCCTGGGCTAGGCGGCATCTTAAAGCGCGTGGATTGGCGAGTAAAATGCACTATTAAACTTCTATGATAGGGTAATCAGAGACGCGATTAGATCATTTTATATTTTGGTTAATATGAGATTTCAGCAAAATTCTATCACATTTGTTCAATTTACGTCGCTCCTATTTCAGATAGCGAATAGGGCTAAGCGGCATCTCAAAGCGCATGAAATATCGAGTGAAATGCACTATTAAACTTCTAGAGTAGGGCAAACAGAGACCCGATTAGATTATTTTATATTATGGATAATTTAAGAATTCAGCGCAATTCTATCACATTTGTTCAATTTACGTCGCTCCTATTTCAGATAGCTTATTGGGCTAATCGGCATCTCAAAGCGCATGAAATGACGAGTGAAATGCACTATTATACTTCTAGGGTAGGGCAAACAGAGACCCGATTAGATCATTTTATATTATGGTTAATTCAAGAATTCAGCGAAATTCTATCACATTTGTTCAATTTACGTCGCTCCTATTTCAGATAGCGTATTGGGCTTAGCGGCATCTCAAAGCGCATGAAATGACGAGTAAAATGCACTATTAAATTTCGAGGGTAGGGCAAACACAGACCCGATTAGATCATTTTATATTATGGTTAATTTAAGAATTCAGCGAAATTCTATCACATTTGTTCAATTAACGTCGCTCCTATTTCAGATAGCGTATTGGGATAAGCGGCATCTCAAAGCGCATGAAAGGCGAGTAAAATGCACTATTAAACTTCTAGGCTAGAGCGAACAGAGACCCGATTAGATCATTTTACATTATGGTTAATAAAAGAATTCAGCGAAATTCTATCATATTTGTGCAATTTACGTCGCTCCTATTTCAGATAGCGTACTGGGCTAGGCGGCATCTTAAAGCGCGTGGAATGGCGAGTAAAATGCACTATTAAATTTCTAGGGCATGGCAAACAGATACCCGATTAGATCATTTTATATTATGGATAATTTAAGAATTCAGCGAAATTCTATCACATTTGTTCAATTTACGTCGCTCCTATTTCAGATAGCGTATTGGGCTAAGCGGCATCACAAAGCGCATGAAATGGCGAGTAAAATGCACTATTAAACTTCTAGGATAAGGCAAACGGAGACCCGATTAGATAATTTTATATTACGGTTAATATAAGAATTCAGCGTAATTCTATCACATTTGTTCAATTTACGTCGCTCATATTTCAGATAGCGTACTGGGCTAGGCGGCATCTTAAAGCGCGTGGAATGGCGAGTAAAATGCACTATTAAACTTCTATGATAGGGCAATCAGAGACCCGATTAGATCATTTTATATTTTGGTTAATATAAGAATGCAGAGTAATTCTATCACATTTGTTCAATTTACGTCGCTGCTATTTCAGATAGTGTATTGGCCTAAGCGGCATCTCAAGCGCATGAAACGTCGAATAAAATGCACTATTAAATTTCTAGGGTAGGGCAAACAGAGACCCGATTAGATCATTTTATATTATGGTTAATATAAGAATTCAGCGAAATTCTATCACATTTTTCCAATTTACGTCGCTCCTATTTCAGATAGCCTCCTGGGCTAGGCGGCATCTTAAAGCGCGTGGATTGGCGAGTAAAATGCACTATTAAACTTCTATGATAGGGTAATCAGAGACGCGATTAGATCATTTTATATTTTGGTTAATATGAGATTTCAGCAAAATTCTATCACATTTGTTCAATTTACGTCGCTCCTATTTCAGATAGCGAATAGGGCTAAGCGGCATCTCAAAGCGCATGAACTATCGAGTGAAATGCACTATTAAACTTCTAGAGTAGGGCAAACAGAGACCCGATTAGATCATTTTATATTATGGATAATTTAAGAATTCAGCGAAATTCTATCACATTTGTTCAATTTACGTCGCTCCTATTTCAGATAGCTTATTGTGCTAATCGGCATCTCAAAGCGCATGAAATGACGAGTGAAATGCACTATTATACTTCTAGGGTAGGGCAAACAGAGACCCGATTAGATCATTTTATATTATGGTTAATTTAAGAATTCAGCGAAATTCTATCACATTTGTTCAATTTACGTCGTTCCTATTTCAGATAGCGTACTGGGCTAAGCGGCATCTCAAAGCGCATGAAATGATGAGTGAAATGCACTATTGAACTTCTATGATAGGGCAATCAGAGACCCGATTAGATCATTTTATATTATGGTTAATATAAGAATTCAGCGAAATTCTATCACATTTGTTCAATTTACGTCGCTGCTATTTCAGATAGTGTATTGGCCTAAGCGGCATCTCAAAGCGCATGAAACGTCGAATAAAATGCACTATTAAATTTCTAGGGTAGGGCAAACAGAGACCCGATTAGATCATTTTACATTATGGTTAATATAAGAATCCAGCAAAATTATATCATATTTGTCCAGTTTACGTCGCTCCTATTTCAGATAGCCTTCTGGGCTAGGCGCCATCTTAAAGCGCGTGGAATTGCCAGTAAAATGCACTATTAACCTTCTATGATAGGGTAATCAGAGACGCGATTAGATCATTTTATATTTTGGTTAATATGAGAATTCAGCAAAATTCTATCACATTTGTTCAATTTACGTCGCTCCTATTTCAGATAGCGAATAGGGCTAAGCGGCATCTCAAAGCGCATGAAATACCGAGTGAAATGCACTATTAAACTTCTAGGGTAGGGCAAACAGAGACCCGATTAGATCATTTTATATTATGGATAATTTAAGAATTCAGCGAAATTCTATCACATTTGTTCAATTTACGTCGCTCCTATTTCAGATAGTGTATTGGCCTAAGCGGCATCTCAAGCGCATGAAACGTCGAATAAAATGCACTATTAAATTTCTAGGGTAGGGCAAACAGAGACCCGATTAGATCATTTTATATTATGGTTAATTTAAGAATACAGCAAAATTCTATCACATTTGTTCAATTTACGTCCTTCCTATTTCAGATACCGTATTGGGCTAAGCGGCACCTCAAAGCGCATGAAACGGCGAGTAAAATGCATTATTAAACTTCTAGGGTACGGCAAACAGAGACCCGAGTAGATAATTTTACATTATGGTTAATATAAGAATTCAGCGAAATTCTATCACATTTGTTCAATTTACGTCGCTCCTATTTCAGATAGCGTATTGGGCTAAGCGGCATCTCAAAGCGCATGAAATGGCGAGTAAAATGCACTATTACACTTCTAGGGTAGGGCGAACAGAGACCCGATTAGATCATTTTATATTACGGTTAATATAAGAATTCAGCGTAATTCTATCACATTTGTTCAATTTACGTCGCTCCTATTTCAGATAGCCTACTGGGCTAGGTGGCATCTTAAAGCGCGTGGAATGGCGAGTAAAATGAACTATTAACCTTCTATGATAGGGCAATCAGAGACCCGATTAGATCATTTTATATTTTGGTTAATATAAGAAATCAGCGAAGTTCTATCACATTTGTTCAATTTACGTCGCTCCTATTTCAGATAGCGAATAGGGCTAAGCGGCATCTCAAAGCGCATGAAATATCGAGTGAAATGCACTATTAAACTTCTAGAGTAGGGCGAACAGAGACCCGAGTAGATCATTTTACATTATGGTTAATATAAGAATTCAGCGAAATTCTATCACATTTGTTCAATTTACGTCGCTCCTATTTCAGATAGCCTACTGGGCTAGGCGGCATCTTAAAGCGCGTGGAATGGCGAGTAAAATGAACTATTAACCTTCTACGATAGGGCAATCAGAGACCCGATTAGATCATTTTATATTTTTGTTAATATAAGAAATCAGCGAAATTCTATCACATTTGTTCAATTTACGTCGCTCCTATTTCAGATAGCGAATAGGGCTAAGCGGCATCTCAAAGCGCATGAAATATCGAGTGAAATGCACTATTAAACTTCTAGAGTAGGGCGAACAGAGACCCGAGTAGATCATTTTACATTATGGTTAATAAAAGAATTCAGCGAAATACTATCACATTTGTTCAATTTACGTCGCTCCTATTTCAGATAGCTTATTGGGCTAATCGGCATCTCAAAGCGCATGAAATGACGAGTAAAATGCACTATTAAACTTCCGGGGTAGGGAAAACAGAGACCCGATTAGATCATTTTATATTATGGTTAATTTAAGGATTCAGCGAAATTCTATCACATTTGTTCAATTTACGTCGCTCCTATTTCAGATAGCGTATTGGGCTATGCGGCATCTCAAAGCGCATGAAATGGCGAGTAAAATGCACTATTAAACTTCTAGGGTAAGGCAAACAGATACCCGATTAGATCATTTTATATTACGGTTAATATAAGTATTCAGCGTAATTCTATCACATTTGTTCAATTTACGTCGCTCCTATTTCATATAGCGTATTGGGCTAAGCGGCATCTCAAAGCGCATGAAATGGCGAGTAAAATGCACTATTAAACTTCTAGGATATGGCAAACAGAGACCCGATTAGATCATTTTATATTACGGTTAATATAAGAATTCAGCGTAATTCTATCACATTTGTTCAATTTACGTCGCTCATATTTCAGATAGCGTACTGGGCTAGGCGGCATCTTAAAGCGCGTGGAATGGCGAGTAAAATGCACTATTAAACTTCTATGATAGGGCAATCAGAGACCCGATTAGATCATTTTATATTTTGGTTAATATAAAAATTCAGCGAAATTCTATCACATTTGTTCAATTTACGTCGCTGCTATTTCAGATAGTGTATTGGCCTAAGCGGCATCTCAAGCGCATGAAACGTCGAATAAAATGCACTATTAAATTTCTAGGGTAGGGCAAACAGAGACCCGATTAGATCATTTTACATTATGGTTAATATAAGAATTCAGCGAAATTCTATCACATTTTTCCAATTTACGTCGCTCCTATTTCAGATAGCCTCCTGGGCTAGGCGGCATCTTAAAGCGCGTGGATTGGCGAGTAAAATGCACTATTAAACTTCTATGATAGGGTAATCAGAGACGCGATTAGATCATTTTATATTTTGGTTAATATAAGAATTCAGCAAAATTCTATCACATTTGTTCAATTTACGTCGCTCCTATTTCAGATAGCGAATAGGGCTAAGCGGCATCTCAAAGCGCATGAAATATCGAGTGAAATGCACTATTAAACTTCTAGGGTAGGGCAAACAGAGACCCGATTAGATCATTTTATATTATGGATAATTTAAGAATTCAGCGAAATTCTATCACATTTGTTCAATTTACGTCGCTCCTATTTCAGATAGTGTATTGGCCTAAGCGGCATCTCAAAGCGCATGAAACGTCGAATAAAATGCACTATTAAATTTCTAGGGTAGGGCAAACAGAGACCCGATTAGATCATTTTATATTATGGTTAATTTAAGAATACAGCGAAATTCTATCACATTTGTTCAATTTACGTCCTTCCTATTTCAGATACCGTATTGGGCTAAGCGGCACCTCAAAGCGCATGAAACGGCGAGTAAAATGCATTATTAATCTTCTAGGGTACGGCAAACAGAGACCCGAGTAGATCATTTTACATTATGGTTAATATAAGAATTCAGCGAAATTCTATCACATTTGTTCAATTTACGTCGCTCCTATTTCAGATAGCGTATTGGGCTAAGCGGCATCTCAAAGCGCATGAAATGGCGAGTAAAATGCACTATTACACTTCTAGGGCAGGGCGAACAGAGACCCGATTAGATCATTTTATATTACGGTTAATATAAGAATTCAGCGTAATTCTATAACATTTGTTCAATTTACGTCGCTCCTATTTCAGATAGCCTACTGGGCTAGGTGGCATCTTAAAGCGCGTGGAATGGCGAGTAAAATGAACTATTAACCTTCTATGATAGGGCAATCAGAGACCCGATTAGATCATTTTATATTTTGGTTAATATAAGAAATCAGCGAAATTCTATCACATTTGTTCAATTTACGTCGCTCCTATTTCAGATAGCGAATAGGGCTAAGCGGCATCTCAAAGCGCATGAAATATCGAGTGAAATGCACTATTAAACTTCTAGAGTAGGGCGAACAGAGACCCGAGTAAATCATTTTACATTATGGTTAATATAAGAATTCAGCGAAATTCTATCACATTTGTTCAATTTACGTCGCTCCTGTTTCAGATAGCCTACTGGGCTAGGTGGCATCTTAAAGCGCGTGGAATGGCGAGTAAAATGAACTATTAACCTTCTACGATAGGGCAATCAGAGACCCGATTAGATCATTTTATATTTTTGTTAATATAAGAAATCAGCGAAATTCTATCACATTTGTTCAATTTACGTCGCTCCTACTTCAGACAGCGAATAGGGCTAAGCGGCATCTCAAAGCGCATGAAATATCGAGTGAAATGCACTATTAAACTTCTAGAGTAGGGCGAACAGAGACCCGAGTAGATCATTTTACATTATGGTTAATATAAGAATTCAGCGAAATTCTATCACATTTGTTCAATTTACGTCGCTCCTATTTCAGATAGCCTATTGGGCTAAGCGGCATCTCAAAACGCATGAAATGGCGAGTAAAATGCACTATTAAACTTCTAGGGTAGGGCAAACAGAGACCCGATTAGATCACTTTATATTACGGTTAATATAAGAATTCAGCGTAATTCTATCACATTTGTTCAATTTACGTCGCTCCTATTTCAGATAGCGTATTGGGCTAAGCGGCATCTCAAAGCGCATGAAATGACGAGTGAAATGCACTATTATACTTCTAGGGTAGGGCAAACAGAGATCCGATTAGATCATTTTATATTATGGTTAATTTAAGAATTCAGCGAAATTCTATCACATTTGTTCAATTTACGTCGTTCCTATTACAGATAGCGTACTGGGCTAAGCGGCATCTCAAAGCGCATGAAATGATGAGTGAAATGCACTATTGAACTTTTATGATAGGGCAATCAGAGACCCGATTAGATCATTTTATATTATGGTTAATTCAAGAATTCAGCGAAATTCTATCACATTTGTTCAATTTACGTCGCTCCTATTTCAGATAGCTTATTGGGCTAATCGGCATCTCAAAGCGCATGAAATGACGAGTGAAATGCGCTATTATACTTCTAGGGTAGGGCAAACAGAGACCCGATTAGATCATTTTATATTACGGTTAATATAAGAATTCAGCGTAATTCTATCACATTTGTTCAATTTACGTCGCTCCTATTTCAGATAGCCTACTGGGCTAGGCGGCATCTTAAAGCGCGTGGAATGGCGAGTAAAATGCACTATTAAACTTCTATGATAGGGTAATCAGAGACGCGATTAGATCATTTTATATTTTGGTTAATATGAGAATTCAGCAAAATTCTATCACATTTGTTCAATTTACGTCGCTCCTATTTCAGATAGCCTACTGGGCTAGGTCGCATCTTAAAGCGCGTGGAATGGCGAGTAAAATTAACTATTAACCTTCTATGATAGGGCAATCAGAGACCCGATTAGATCATTTTATATTTTGCTTAATATAAGAATTAAGCGAAATTCTATCACATTTGTTCAATTTACGTCGCTCCTATTTCAGATAGCGTATTGGGCTAAGCGGCATCTCAAAGCGCATGAAATGGCGAGTAAAATGCACTAATAAACTTCTATGATAGGGCAATCAGAGACCCGATTAGATCATTTTATATTTTGGTTAATATAAGAATTCAGCGAAATTCTATCACATTTGTTCAATTTACGTCGCTCCTATTTCAGATAGCCTACTGGGCTAGGTGGCATCTTAGAGAGCGTGGAATGGCGAGTAAAATGAACTATTAACCTTCTATGATAGGGCAATCAGAGACCCGATTAGATCATTTTATATTTTGCTTAATATAAGAATTAAGCGAAATTCTATCACATTTGTTCAATTTACGTCGCTCCTATTTCAGATAGCGTATTGGGCTAAGCGGCATCTCAAAGCGCATGAAATGGCGAATAAAATGCACTATTAAACTCCTAGGCTAGGGCGAACAGAGGCCCGATTAGACCATTTTACATGATGGTTAATAAAAGAATTCAGCGAAATACTATCACATTTGTTCAATTTACGTCGCTCCTATTTCAGATAGCGTACTGGGCTAGGCGGCATCTTAAAGCGCGCGGAATGGCGAGTAAAATGCACTATTAAACTTCTATGAAAGGGCAATCAGAGACCCGATTAGATCATTTTATATTTTGGTTAATTTAAGAATTCAGCGAAATTCTATCACATTTGTTCAATTTACGTCGCTCCTATTTCAGATAGCTTATTGGGCTAAGCGGCATCTCAAAGCGCATGAAATGACGAGTAAAATGCACTATTAAACTTCCGGGGTAGGGAAAACAGAGACCCGATTAGATCATTTTATATTATGGTTAATTTAAGAATTCAGCGAAATTCTATCACATTTGTTCAATTTACGTCGCTCCTATTTCAGATAGCGTATTGGGCTATGCGGCATCTCAAAGCGCATGAAATGGCGAGTAAAATGCACTATTAAACTTCGAGGGTAGGGCAAACACAGACCCGATTAGATCATTTTATATTATGGTTAATATAAGAATTCAGCGTAATTCTATCACATTTGTTCAACTTACGTCGCTCCTATTTCAGATAGCGTATTGGGCTAAGCGGCATCTCAAAGCGCATGAAATGGCGAATAAAATGCACAATTAAACTTCTAGGGTAGGGCAAACAGAGACCCGATTAGATCATTTTACATTATGGTTAATATAAGAATTCAGCGAAATTCTATCACATTTTTCCAATTTACGTCGCTCCTATTTCAGATAGCCTCCTGGGCTAGGCGGCATCTTAAAGCGCGTGGATTGGCGAGTAAAATGCACTATTAAACTTCTATGATAGGGTAATCAGAGACGCGATTAGATCATTTTATATTTTGGTTAATATAAGAATTCAGCGAAATTCTATCACATTTGTTCAATTTACGTCGCTCCTATTTCAGATAGCGAATAGGGCTAAGCGGCATCTCAAAGCGCATGAAATATCGAGTGAAATGCACTATTAAACTTCTAGAGTAGGGCAAACAGAGACCCGATTAGATCATTTTATATTATGGTTAATATAAGAATTCAGCGAAATTCTATCACATTTGTTCAATTTACGTCGTTCCTATTACAGATAGCGTACTGGGCTAAGCGGCATCTCAAAGCGCATGAAATGATGAGTGAAATGCACTATTGAACTTCTATGATAGGGCAATCAGAGACCCGATTAGATCATTTTATATTATGGTTAATTCAAGAATTCAGCGAAATTCTATCACATTTGTTCAATTTACGTCGCTCCTATTTCAGATAGCGTATTGGGCTAAGCGGCATCTCAAAGCGCATGAAATGACGAGTAAAATGCACTATTAAATTTCGAGGGTAGGGCAAACACAGACCCGATTAGATCATTTTATATTATGGTTAATTTAAGAATTCAGCGAAATTCTATCACATTTGTTCAATTAACGTCGCTCCTATTTCAGATAGCGTATTGGGATAAGCGGCATCTCAAAGCGCATGAAATGGCGAGTAAAATGCACTATTAAACTTCTAGGCTAGAGCGAACAGAGACCCGATTAGATCATTTTACATTATGGTTAATAAAAGAATTCAGCGAAATTCTATCATATTTGTGCAATTTACGTCGCTCCTATTTCAGATAGCGTACTGGGCTAGGCGGCATCTTAAAGCGCGTGGAATGGCGAGTAAAATGCACTATTAAATTTCTAGGGCATGGCAAACAGATACCCGATTAGATCATTTTATATTATGGATAATTTAAGAATTCAGCGAAATTCTATCACATTTGTTCAATTTACGTCGCTCCTATTTCAGATAGCGTATTGGGCTAAGCGGCATCTCAAAGCGCATGAAATGGCGAGTAAAATGCACTATTAAACTTCATGGATAAGGCAAACGGAGACCCGATTAGATAATTTTATATTACGGTTAATATAAGAATTCAGCGTAATTCTATCACATTTGTTCAATTTACGTCGCTCATATTTCAGATAGCGTACTGGGCTAGGCGGCATCTTAAAGCGCGTGGAATGGCGAGTAAAATGCACTATTAAACTTCTATGATAGGGCAATCAGAGACCCGATTAGATCATTTTATATTATGGTTAATATAAGAATGCAGAGTAATTCTATCACATTTGTTCAATTTACGTCGCTGCTATTTCAGATAGTGTATTGGCCTAAGCGGCATCTCAAGCGCATGAAACGTCGAATAAAATGCACTATTAAATTTCTAGGGTAGGGCAAACAGAGACCCGATTAGATCATTTTACATTATGGTTAATATAAGAATTCAGCGAAATTCTATCACATTTTTCCAATTTACGTCGCTCCTATTTCAGATAGCCTCCTGGGCTAGGCGGCATCTTAAAGCGCGTGGATTGGCGAGTAAAATGCACTATTAAACTTCTATGATAGGGTAATCAGAGACGCGATTAGATCATTTTATATTTTGGTTAATATGAGATTTCAGCAAAATTCTATCACATTTGTTCAATTTACGTCGCTCCTATTTCAGATAGCGAATAGGGCTAAGCGGCATCTCAAAGCGCATGAAATATCGAGTGAAATGCACTATTAAACTTCTAGAGTAGGGCAAACAGAGACCCGATTAGATTATTTTATATTATGGATAATTTAAGAATTCAGCGAAATTCTATCACATTTGTTCAATTTACGTCGCTCCTATTTCAGATAGCTTATTGGGCTAATCGGCATCTCAAAGCGCATGAAATGACGAGTGAAATGCACTATTATACTTCTAGGGTAGGGCAAACAGAGACCCGATTAGATCATTTTATATTATGGTTAATTCAAGAATTCAGCGAAATTCTATCACATTTGTTCAATTTACGTCGCTCCTATTTCAGATAGCGTATTGGGCTTAGCGGCATCTCAAAGCGCATGAAATGACGAGTAAAATGCACTATTAAATTTCGAGGGTAGGGCAAACACAGACCCGATTAGATCATTTTATATTATGGTTAATTTAAGAATTCAGCGAAATTCTATCACATTTGTTCAATTAACGTCGCTCCTATTTCAGATAGCGTATTGGGATAAGCGGCATCTCAAAGCGCATGAAAGGCGAGTAAAATGCACTATTAAACTTCTAGGCTAGAGCGAACAGAGACCCGATTAGATCATTTTACATTATGGTTAATAAAAGAATTCAGCGAAATTCTATCATATTTGTGCAATTTACGTCGCTCCTATTTCAGATAGCGTACTGGGCTAGGCGGCATCTTAAAGCGCGTGGAATGGCGAGTAAAATGCACTATTAAATTTCTAGGGCATGGCAAACAGAAACCCGATTAGATCATTTTATATTATGGATAATTTAAGAATTCAGCGAAATTCTATCACATTTGTTCAATTTACGTCGCTCCTATTTCAGATAGCGTATTGGGCTAAGCGGCATCTCAAAGCGCATGAAATGGCGAGTAAAATGCACTATTAAACTTCTTGGATAAGGCAAACGGAGACCCGATTAGATAATTTTATATTACGGTTAATATAAGAATTCAGCGTAATTCTATCACATTTGTTCAATTTACGTCGCTCATATTTCAGATAGCGTACTGGGCTAGGCGGCATCTTAAAGCGCGTGGAATGGCGAGTAAAATGCACTATTAAACTTCTATGATAGGGCAATCAGAGACCCGATTAGATCATTTTATATTATGGTTAATATAAGAATTCAGCGAAATTTTATCACATTTGTTCAATTTACGTCGCTGCTATTTCAGATAGTGTATTGGCCTAAGCGGCATCTCAAGCGCATGAAACGTCGAATAAAATGCACTATTAAATTTCTAGGGTAGGGCAAACAGAGACCCGATTAGATCATTTTACATTATGGTTAATATAAGAATTCAGCGAAATTCTATCACATTTTTCCAATTTACGTCGCTCCTATTTCAGATAGCCTCCTGGGCTAGGCGGCATCTTAAAGCGCGTGGATTGGCGAGTAAAATGCACTATTAAACTTCTATGATAGGGTAATCAGAGACGCGATTAGATCATTTTATATTTTGGTTAATATGAGATTTCAGCAAAATTCTATCACATTTGTTCAATTTACGTCGCTCCTATTTCAGATAGCGAATAGGGCTAAGCGGCATCTCAAAGCGCATGAAATATCGAGTGAAATGCACTATTAAACTTCTAGAGTAGGGCAAACAGAGACCCGATTAGATTATTTTATATTATGGATAATTTAAGAATTCAGCGAAATTCTATCACATTTGTTCAATTTACGTCGCTCCTATTTCAGATAGCTTATTGTGCTAATCGGCATCTCAAAGCGCATGAAATGACGAGTGAAATGCACTATTATACTTCTAGGGTAGGGCAAACAGAGACCCGATTAGATCATTTTATATTATGGTTAATTTAAGAATTCAGCGAAATTCTATCACATTTGTTCAATTTACGTCGTTCCTATTTCAGATAGCGTACTGGGCTAAGCGGCATCTCAAAGCGCATGAAATGATGAGTGAAATGCACTATTGAACTTCTATGATAGGGCAATCGGAGACCCGATTAGATCATTTTATATTATGGTTAATTTAAGAATTCAGCGAAATTCTATCACATTTGTTCAATTTACGTCGCTGCTATTTCAGATAGTGTATTGGCCTAAGCGGCATCTCAAGCGCATGAAACGTCGAATAAAATGCACTATTAAATTTCTAGGGTAGGGCAATCAGAGACCAGATTAGATCATTTTACATTATGGTTAATATAAGAATCCAGCAAAATTATATCATATTTGTCCAGTTTACGTCGCTCCTATTTCAGATAGCCTTCTGGGCTAGGCGCCATCTTAAAGCGCGTGGAATTGCCAGTAAAATGCACTATTAAACTTCTATGATAGGGTAATCAGAGACGCGATTAGATCATTTTATATTTTGGTTAATATGAGATTTCAGCAAAATTCTATCACATTTGTTCAATTTACGTCGCTCCTATTTCAGATAGCGAATAGGGCTAAGCGGCATCTCAAAGCGCATGAAATACCGAGTGAAATGCACTATTAAACTTCTAGAGTAGGGCAAACAGAGACCCGATTAGATTATTTTATATTATGGATAATTTAAGAATTCAGCGAAATTCTATCACATTTGTTCAATTTACGTCGCTCCTATTTCAGATAGTGTATTGGCCTAAGCGGCATCTCGAAGAGCATGAAACGTCGAGTAAAATGCAGTATTAAATTTCTAGGGTAGGGCAAACAGACACCCGATTAGATCATTTTATATTATGGTTAATTTAAGAATACAGCGAAATTCTATCACATTTGTTCAATTTACGTCGTTCCTATTTCAGATACCGTATTGGGCTAAGCGGCACCTCAAAGCGCATGAAACGGCGAGTAAAATGCATTATTAAACTTCTAGGGTACGGCAAACAGAGACCCGAGTAGATAATTTTACATTATGGTTAATATAAGAATTCAGCGAAATTCTATCACATTTGTTCAATTTACGTCGCTCCTATTTCAGATAGCGTATTGGGCTAAGCGGCATCTCAAAGCGCATGAAATGGCGAGTAAAATGCACTATTACACTTCTAGGGCAGGGCGAACAGAGACCCGATTAGATCATTTTATATTACGGTTAATATAAGAATTCAGCGTAATTCTATAACATTTGTTCAATTTACGTCGCTCCTATTTCAGATAGCCTACTGGGCTAGGTGGCATCTTAAAGCGCGTGGAATGGCGAGTAAAATGAACTATTAACCTTCTATGATAGGGCAATCAGAGACCTGATTAAATCATTTTATATTTTGGTTAATATAAGAAATCAGCGAAGTTCTATCACATTTGTTCAATTTACGTCGCTCCTATTTCAGATAGCGAACAGGGCTAAGCGGCATCTCAAAGCGCATGAAATATCGAGTGAAATGCACTATTAAACTGCTAGAGTAGGGCGAACAGAGACCCGAGTAGATCATTTTACATTATGGTTAATATAAGAATTCAGCGAAATTCTATCACATTTGTTCAATTTACGTCGCTCCTGTTTCAGATAGCCTACTGGGCTAGGTGGCATCTTAAAGCGCGTGGAATGGCGAGTAAAATGAACTATTAACCTTCTACGATAGGGCAATCAGAGACCCGAATAGATCATTTTATATTTTTGTTAATATAAGAAATCAGCGAAATTCTATCACATTTGTTCAATTTACGTCGCTCCTATTTCAGATAGCGAATAGGGCTAAGCGGCATCTCAAAGCGCATGAAATATCGAGTGAAATGAACTATTAAACTTCTAGAGTAGGGCGAACAGAGACCCGAGTAGATCATTTTACATTATGGTTAATATAAGAATTCAGCGAAATTCTATCACATTTGTTCAATTTACGTCGCTCCTATTTCAGATAGCCTATTGGGCTAAGCGGCATCTCAAAACGCATGAAATGGCGAGTAAAATGCACTATTAAACTTCTAGGGTAGGGCAAACAGAGACCCGATTAGATCACTTTATATTACGGTTAATATAAGAATTCAGCGTAATTCTATCACATTTGTTCAATTTACGTCGCTCCTATTTCAGATAGCGTATTGGGCTAAGCGGCATCTCAAAGCGCATGAAATGACGAGTGAAATGCACTATTATACTTCTAGGGTAGGGCAAACAGAGATCCGATTAGATCATTTTATATTATGGTTGATTTAAGAATGCAGCGAAATTCTATCACATTTGTTCAATTTACGTCGTTCCTATTACAGATAGCGTACTGGGCTAAGCGGCATCTCAAAGCGCATGAAATGATGAGTGAAATGCACTATTGAACTTTTATGATAGGGCAATCAGAGACCCGATTAGATCATTTTATATTATGGTTAATTCAAGAATTCAGCGAAATTCTATCACATTTGTTCAATTTACGTCGCTCCTATTTCAGATAGCGTATTGGGCTTAGCGGCATCTCAAAGCGCATGAAATGACGAGTAAAATGCACTATTAAATTTCGAGGGTAGGGCAAACAGAGACCCGATTAGATCATTTTATATTACGGTTAATATAAGAATGCAGCGTAATTCTATCACATTTGTTCAATTTACGTCGCTCCTATTTCAGATAGCCTACTGGGCTAGGCGGCATCTTAAAGCGCGTGGAATGGCGAGTAAAATGCACTATTAAACTTCTATGATAGGGTAATCAGAGACGCGATTAGATCATTTTATATTTTGGTTAATATGAGAATTCAGCAAAATTCTATCACATTTGTTCAATTTACGTCGCTCCTATTTCAGATAGCGTACTGGGCTAGGCGGCATCTTAAAGCGCGCGGAAGGGCGAGTAAAATGCACTACCAAACTTCTATGATAGGGCGATCACAGACCCGATTAGATCATTTTATATTGTGTTTAATATAAGATTTCAGGGAAATTCTATCACATTTGATCAATTTACGTCGCTCCTATTTCAACTAGCGTACTGGGCTAGGCGGCATCTTAATGCGCGAGGAAGGGCGTGAAAAATCCACTACTAAACTTCTATGATAGGGCAATCAGAGACCCGATTAGATGATTTTATATTTTGGTTAATATAAGAATTCAGCAAAATTCTATCACATTTGTTCAATTTACGTCGCTCCTATTTCAGATAGCGTATTGGGCTAAGCGACATCTCAAAGCGCATGAAATGGCGAATAAAATGCACTATTAAACTTCTAGGGTAGGGCAAACAGAGACCCGATTAGATCACTTTATATTACGGTTAATATAAGAATTCAGCGAAATTCTATCACATTTGTTCAATTTACGTCGCTCCTATTTCAGATAGTTTATTGGGCTAATCGGCATCTCAAAGCGCATGAAATGACGAGTGAAATGCACTATTATACTTCTAGGGTAGGGCAAACAGAGACCCGATTAGATCATTTTATATTATGGTTAATTTAAGAATTCAGCGAAATTCTATCACATTTATTCAATTTACGTCGCTCCTATTTCAGATAGCGTATTGGGATAAGCGGCATCTCAATGCGCATGAAATGACGAGTAAAATGCACTATTAAATTTCTAGGGTAGAGCAAACACAGACCCGATTAGATCATTTTATATTATGGTTAATTTAAGAATTCAGCGAAATTCTATCACATTTGTTCAATTAACGTCGCTCCTATTTCAGATAGCGTATTGGGCTAAGCGGCATCTCAAAGCGCATGAAATGGCGAATAAAATGCACTATTAAACTTCTAGGGTAGGGCAAACAGAGACCCGATTAGATCACTTTATATTACGGTTAATATAAGTATTCAGCGTAATTCTATCACATTTGTTCAATTTACGTCGCTCCTATTTCATATAGCGTATTGGGCTAAGCGGCATCTCAAAGCGCATGAAATGGCGAGTAAAATGCACTATTAAACTTCTAGGATATGGCAAACAGAGACCCGATTAGATCATTTTATATTACGGTTAATATAAGAATTCAGCGTAATTCTATCACATTTGTTCAATTTACGTCGCTCATATTTCAGATAGCGTACTGGGCTAGGCGGCATCTTAAAGCGCGTGGAATGGCGAGTAAAATGCACTATTAAACTTCTATGATAGGGCAATCAGAGACCCGATTAGATCATTTTATATTTTGGTTAATATAAGAATTCAGCGAAATTCTATCACATTTGTTCAATTTACGTCGCTCCTATTTCAGATAGCTTATTGGGCTAATCGGCATCTCAAAGCGCATGAAATGACGAGTGAAATGCACTATTATACTTCTAGGGTAGGGCAAACAGAGACCCGATTAGATCATTTTATATTATGGTTAATTTAAGAATTCAGCGAAATTCTATCACATTTGTTCAATTTACGTCGTTCCTATTTCAGATAGCGTACTGGGCTAAGCGGCATCTCAAAGCGCATGAAATGATGAGTGAAATGCACTATTGAACTTCTATGATAGGGCAAACAGAGACCCGATTAGATCATTTTATATTATGGTTAATTTAAGAATTCAGCGAAATTCTATCACATTTGTTCAATTTACGTCGCTGCTATTTCAGATAGTGTACTGGGCTAAGCGGCATCTCCAAGCGCATGAAATGATGAGTGAAATGCACTATTGAACTTCTATGATAGGGCAAACAGAGACCCGATTAGATCATTTTATATTATGGTTAATTTAAGAATTCAGCGAAATTCTATCACATTTGTTCAATTTACGTCGCTGCTATTTCAGATAGTGTATTGGCCTAAGCGGCATCTCAAGCGCATGAAACGTCGAATAAAATGCACTATTAAATTTCTAGGGTAGGGCAAACAGAGACCCGATTAGATCATTTTACATTATGGTTAATATAAGAATTCAGCGAAATTCTATCACATTTTTCCAATTTACGTCGCTCCTATTTCAGATAGCCTCCTGGGCTAGGCGGCATCTTAAAGCGCGTGGATTGGCGAGTAAAATGCACTATTAAACTTCTATGATAGGGTAATCAGAGACGCGATTAGATCATTTTATATTTTGGTTAATATGAGATTTCAGCAAAATTCTATCACATTTGTTCAATTTACGTCGCTCCTATTTCAGATAGCGAATAGGGCTAAGCGGCATCTCAAAGCGCATGAAATATCGAGTGAAATGCACTATTAAACTTCTAGAGTAGGGCAAACAGAGACCCGATTAGATTATTTTATATTATGGATAATTTAAGAATTCAGCGAAATTCTATCACATTTGTTCAATTTACGTCGCTCCTATTTCAGATAGCTTATTGGGCTAATCGGCATCTCAAAGCGCATGAAATGACGAGTGAAATGCACTATTATACTTCTAGGGTAGGGCAAACAGAGACCCGATTAGATCATTTTATATTATGGTTAATTTAAGAATTCAGCGAAATTCTATCACATTTGTTCAATTTACGTCGTTCCTATTTCAGATAGCGTACTGGGCTAAGCGGCATCTCAAAGCGCATGAAATGATGAGTGAAATGCACTATTGAACTTCTATGATAGGGCAATCAGAGACCCGATTAGATCATTTTATATTATGGTTAATTTAAGAATTCAGCGAAATTCTATCACATTTGTTCAATTTACGTCGCTGCTATTTCAGATAGTGTATTGGCCTAAGCGGCATCTCAAGCGCATGAAACGTCGAATAAAATGCACTATTAAATTTCTAGGGTAGGGCAAACAGAGACCCGATTAGATCATTTTACATTATGGTTAATATAAGAATCCAGCAAAATTATATCATATTTGTCCAGTTTACGTCGCTCCTATTTCAGATAGCCTTCTGGGCTAGGCGCCATCTTAAAGCGCGTGGAATTGCCAGTAAAATGCACTATTAAACTTCTATGATAGGGTAATCAGAGACGCGATTAGATCATTTTATATTTTGGTTAATATGAGATTTCAGCAAAATTCTATCACATTTGTTCAATTTACGTCGCTCCTATTTCAGATAGCGAATAGGGCTAAGCGGCATCTCAAAGCGCATGAAATACCGAGTGAAATGCACTATTAAACTTCTAGAGTAGGGCAAACAGAGACCCGATTAGATCATTTTATATTATGGATAATTTAAGAATTCAGCGAAATTCTATCACATTTGTTCAATTTACGTCGCTCCTATTTCAGATAGTGTATTGGCCTAAGCGGCATCTCAAGCGCATGAAACGTCGAATAAAATGCACTATTAAATTTCTAGGGTAGGGCAAACAGAGACCCGATTAGATCATTTTATATTATGGTTAATTTAAGAATACAGCGAAATTCTATCACATTTGTTCAATTTACGTCCTTCCTATTTCAGATACCGTATTGGGCTAAGCGGCACCTCAAAGCGCATGAAACGGCGAGTAAAATGCATTATTAAACTTCTAGGGTACGGCAAACAGAGACCCGAGTAGATAATTTTACATTATGGTTAATATAAGAATTCAGCGAAATTCTATCACATTTGTTCAATTTACGTCGCTCCTATTTCAGATAGCGTATTGGGCTAAGCGGCATCTCAAAGCGCATGAAATGGCGAGTAAAATGCACTATTACACTTCTAGGGCAGGGCGAACAGAGACCCGATTAGATCATTTTATATTACGGTTAATATAAGAATTCAGCGTAATTCTATAACATTTGTTCAATTTACGTCGCTCCTATTTCAGATAGCCTACTGGGCTAGGTGGCATCTTAAAGCGCGTGGAATGGCGAGTAAAATGAACTATTAACCTTCTATGATAGGGCAATCAGAGACCTGATTAAATCATTTTATATTTTGGTTAATATAAGAAATCAGCGAAGTACTATCACATTTGTTCAATTTACGTCGCTCCTATTTCAGATAGCGAATAGGGCTAAGCGGCATCTCAAAGCGCATGAAATATCGAGTGAAATGAACTATTAAACTTCTAGAGTAGGGCGAACAGAGACCCGAGTAGATCATTTTACATTATGGTTAATATAAGAATTCAGCGAAATTCTATCACATTTGTTCAATTTACGTCGCTCCTATTTCAGATAGCCTATTGGGCTAAGCGGCATCTCAAAACGCATGAAATGGCGAGTAAAATGCACTATTAAACTTCTAGGGTAGGGCAAACAGAGACCCGATTAGATCACTTTATATTACGGTTAATATAAGCATTCAGCGTAATTCTATCACATTTGTTCAATTTACGTCGCTCCTATTTCAGATAGCGTATTGGGCTAAGCGGCATCTCAAAGCGCATGAAATGACGAGTGAAATGCACTATTATACTTCTAGGGTAGGGCAAACAGAGATCCGATTAGATCATTTTATATTATGGTTGATTTAAGAATTCAGCGAAATTCTATCACATTTGTTCAATTTACGTCGTTCCTATTACAGATAGCGTACTGGGCTAAGCGGCATCTCAAAGCGCATGAAATGATGAGTGAAATGCACTATTGAACTTTTATGATAGGGCAATCAGAGACCCGATTAGATCATTTTATATTATGGTTAATTCAAGAATTCAGCGAAATTCTATCACATTTGTTCAATTTACGTCGCTCCTATTTCAGATAGCGTATTGGGCTTAGCGGCATCTCAAAGCGCATGAAATGACGAGTAAAATGCACTATTAAATTTCGAGGGTAGGGCAAACACAGACCCGATTAGATCATTTTATATTATGGTTAATTTAAGAATTCAGCGAAATTCTATCACATTTGTTCAATTAACGTCGCTCCTATTTCAGATAGCGTATTGGGATAAGCGGCATCTCAAAGCGCATGAAATGGCGAGTAAAATGCACTATTAAACTTCTAGGCTAGAGCGAACAGAGACCCGATTAGATCATTTTACATTATGGTTAATAAAAGAATTCAGCGAAATTCTATCACATTTGTTCAATTTACGTCGCTCATATTTCAGATAGCGTACTGGGCTAGGCGGCATCTTAAAGCGCGTGGAATGGCGAGTAAAATGCACTATTAAACTTCTATGATAGGGCAATCAGAGACCCGATTAGATCATTTTATATTTTGGTTAATATAAGAATTCAGCGAAATTCTATCACATTTGTTCAATTTACGTCGCTCCTATTTCAGATAGCTTATTGGGCTAATCGGCATCTCAAAGCGCATGAAATGACGAGTGAAATGCGCTATTATACTTCTAGGGTAGGGCAAACAGAGACCCGATTAGATCATTTTATATTACGGTTAATATAAGAATGCAGCGTAATTCTATCACATTTGTTCAATTTACGTCGCTCCTATTTCAGATAGCCTACTGGGCTAGGCGGCATCTTAAAGCGCGTGGAATGGCGAGTAAAATGCACTATTAAACTTCTATGATAGGGTAATCAGAGACGCGATTAGATCATTTTATATTTTGGTTAATATGAGAATTCAGCAAAATTCTATCACATTTGTTCAATTTACGTCGCTCCTATTTCAGATAGCGTACTGGGCTAGGCGGCATCTTAAAGCGCGCGGAAGGGCGAGTAAAATGCACTACCAAACTTCTATGATAGGGCGATCACAGACCCGATTAGATCATTTTATATTGTGTTTAATATAAGATTTCAGGGAAATTCTATCACATTTGATCAATTTACGTCGCTCCTATTTCAACTAGCGTACTGGGCTAGGCGGCATCTTAATGCGCGAGGAAGGGCGTGAAAAATCCACTACTAAACTTCTATGATAGGGCAATCAGAGACCCGATTAGATGATTTTATATTTTGGTTAATATAAGAATTCAGCAAAATTCTATCACATTTGTTCAATTTACGTCGCTCCTATTTCAGATAGCGTATTGGGCTAAGCGACATCTCAAAGCGCATGAAATGGCGAATAAAATGCACTATTAAACTTCTAGGGTAGGGCAAACAGAGACCCGATTAGATCACTTTATATTACGGTTAATATAAGAATTCAGCGAAATTCTATCACATTTGTTCAATTTACGTCGCTCCTATTTCAGATAGCTTATTGGGCTAATCGGCATCTCAAAGCGCATGAAATGACGAGTGAAATGCACTATTATACTTCTAGGGTAGGGCAAACAGAGACCCGATTAGATCATTTTATATTATGGTTAATTTAAGAATTCAGCGAAATTCTATCACATTTATTCAATTTACGTCGCTCCTATTTCAGATAGCGTATTGGGCTAAGCGGCATCTCAATGCGCATGAAATGACGAGTAAAATGCACTATTAAATTTCTAGGGTAGAGCAAACACAGACCCGATTAGATCATTTTATATTATGGTTAATTTAAGAATTCAGCGAAATTCTATCACATTTGTTCAATTAACGTCGCTCCTATTTCAGATAGCGTATTGGGCTAAGCGGCATCTCAAAGCGCATGAAATGGCGAGTAAAATGCACTATTAAATTTCTAGGGTAGGGCAAACAGAGACCCGATTAGATCATTTTATATTATGGTTAATATAAGATTTCAGGGAAATTCTATCACATTTGTTCAATTTACGTCGCTCCTATTTCAGATAGCGCACTGGGCTAAGCGGCATCAAAAAGCGCATGAAATGGCGAGTAAGATGCACTATTAAATTTCTAGGGTAGGGCAAACAGAGACCCGATTAGATCATTTTATATTATGGATAATTTAAGAATTCAGCGAAATTCTATCACATTTGTTCAATTTACGTCGCTCCTATTTCAGATAGTGTATTGGCCTAAGCGGCATCTCAAAGAGCATGAAACGTCGAGTAAAATGCTGTATTAAACTTCTAGGGTAGGGCAAACAG